>ONZH01011756.1:0-12202 GCA_900303285.1 Rhinella marina | reverse complement strand
GAGAACGTACAGCTCTGAAAGAGTTAAGGAGGATGAAGGATGTGGTAATAAAGCCGGCTGATAAGGGGGGCAATGTTGTGATCTGGCCGGTGGAACTTTATGAGAAGGAGGCATTTCGCCAATTGCGAGACGGCACATGCTATCGTAAATTGGATCAGAATCCAATGGTTAGGTTCAAAAATGAATTGGATACCATCTTAAAGGAGGCTCACAAGAAGGGGATTATAGGCTCTAAGATGTTGGAGGGGCTGATTACACAGTTTCCAGTCCTTCCGACATTTTATTTGCTTCCTAAGGTGCATAAGGACCCCCAGTGCCCACCGGGGAGACCAATAGTCTTGGGCATTGGGGGCCTGTGCGAGACTGTTTGTAGGTTTGTTGATTTTTATTTACAAAAGTGTGTACAGACACTGCCATCGTTTGTGAAAGATACTAATGATGTCCTGAGGAGACTTGAGGGGGTTCAACTGGAGCCGGACATGGTTCTAGTTACTTGCGACGTCGAGTCCCTGTATACGTCTATATGCCATGACCATGGGCTACGGGCGTCACGGTTCTTCTTGGAGATGACTAACCTTGATGCTGAATTGATTGATCTAATAATTATTTTGTTGGAATTTGCATTGACTCACAACATCTTCACTTTCAGGGACCGCCTCTTCCTACAGCTCCGGGGAACAGCTATGGGGGCGACTTGTGCGCCCTCTTATGCCAATTTGTTCCTGGGGCTGTGGGAGAGGGAGGTGGTAATGGATTCGAGGGGGCATGACGCCGTGGTCTAGGTATATAGACGACGTGTTGTTCATCTGGCAGGGCTCGACGTCGCAATTGGAACACTTCTTACAGGGACTAAATATGAATGATTTAAATATCCATCTTACCTGGCATTACAGTGGGCAAAGGATTGAGTTCCTGGATATAGAGATATGCGTGAATGAGCTGGGGTTTGTGGAAACAGATGTATACCGCAAACCGACGTCCACGAACTCACTGTTACACTCCACCTAGAGTGTAACAGTGGTTAGAATTAGGTTAGAATCCTTGAGCATGTTAGAGACATCAAAGCGGCCGCTGATGTTAAAGAGCCCGACAATAAATTCAAGTCCAAACCTGTGGCCAGACATTTCAGAGCTGCACACCATGGGAATCCCTGTGGCTTACAGTTCAAAGGTATTGACAGGGTTAGATTAGGCATTAGAGGTGGTGATCTGAAAAAACAACTACTTCGGAAAGAGAGTAAATGTATGGTGCTACTAGATTCAGTGGCTCCTGTAGGTTTGAATGAGGCCTTCAGCTTCAAACCCTTTCTTTAAGCGTTCTTTGATTTTATTATATATGATTAGTTAATTGTGTGTTTTTTAATTTTTTATTTCTCTTGATTTAGCTAGTGATGACAAGTTTATGTGGGCCTGAGGAAAGGATTCTGGAGGAGAGTTTGGAAGAAGAAAAGGCTGTGTAGCCTTAAAGATATATGGATTGGGGTTAGGATCCCGTGGAAGCTCTCTTTTTGGATCTGTGTTTTGTTTTTGTTCTGGTATCATCTGCAATTATTGAATTTTAATATATGTCCTGCTCTATGCATTGGTGTAATTCATGTGGGGATATTTTCCTATGGATGTTTCTGATTATGAACTATGCTATATATGTTTATCATTACTTCATGGGTCTTAATCGGGGGTAATTGTAGGTGTGCACATATTTATTATGTTTATATTATTCCTTTATATTTGCACTCTTTGTGGTCATATGTTGGTTTTTAGTTTATATAATTATGGTTGTTTGGGTATTTACAATGAAATTTGTTTATTGTTTTTATTTTTATGCACATTTTTACGTACTAAGTAATCATGTATTAAGTTATTGTCTTATATGCACTTTAACAATTATGTATGCATTATAAATTTTTTCGCACATTATATTTGTATATACTTCTGCGATTTTGCACATCATATCTGTATACACTTTTTGCGATTTTGCACATATTAAGCAGGACATAGCCCCTTCTCAGGAAGGGATCCAAACTGTAAGTTGGTATATTTTATTGTTTGGACATAGACTGTAATACATGTGTGAGGTATTTTGGCTAGACCGTGATGAATGTATTTACGATCGGAACCATGCCTCTATATTTCCTGTTTGGCTTGTTACCAGGCAACTGGGGGCGGTGCGCATCACTGGGTTGCGCTGTGCGTCTGGTCACGCGGGGACGCTGCCGTCGGCCTTGGAGGATGGACCGAGCCACAGGTCATGTGGCTCGCTCCCTCCTCTGACGTCATGGGCGGCGCCGCCGGGATGACGGGACGCGCATCACCCATGGGGGATGCGCAATTAGACCGCCCTTATGCTATATGGCGCCAAACTAAGTGATATAAAAGGCCCCATCTTTGTCATCATGGCACCTCCTGACGAAGCCTTTGAGGTGAAACGCGCGTCGAGGGTGTTCCAGCGGTGTTCCCCCCTGTCATCCCCCTATCAGCCTGTACGGACATGGGTAAGATTATATACCATACTTTTTAACATGGGATTCACCAGAGGATTACTATTGGTTAGTCATGCCATTGTTTATAAGCATTGTATTTTGGGGGTCCCATTTTGATCTATAGGCTCTGTCCATGTCCCTACATGGCTGTATGAGTGGATGTTTGCTGTCTTAGGGGGGACCCGTGGTTCCATATTCAATTGTCCAGGTTACCATACCTGCTTTTTGGCTATTTTTCCTAATATTTTGTTTGTATTGTATTATTATTATGTGTCTTTAATAAATTGAGATCCTTTACCGTATTTGTGGGCATAATTGTCTGTTCCTTACCGGTGGGTGGGGAACTAGTAGGGTAATGTTCTGTGTTGCTTTGCCCCTTTATTACCTGGAAGGAGGCTTTTTTGCTGGTATAAGACTGGAACAGTGGCCTGAACTTGGTTTTAACGTAACTTTATCCTTTCATGAGTTATTTACAAGTTTCTGACCACTTATAAAATGTGTTCAAAGTGCTGCCCAAGAATAAAGTTATGTTAAAACCAAGCACACCATTGTTTTTCTTGTGAAATTCTCAATAAGTTTGATGTGTCACATGACCCTCTTCCCATTGAAAAAACTAAAGTTGGATCCAAAATGGCCGACTTCAAAATGGCCACCATGGTTACCACCCATCTTGAAAATTTTCCCCACCCTCATATACTAATTTGCCACAAACAGGAAGTTAATATCACCAACCATTCCCATTTTATTTAGGTGTATCCATATAAATGGCCCACCCTGTAGTTCCAGATGAGAGACTCTATACCAAGTTTAGAAATGCATAGATCCCTTCTATGAAATGCCTATGGGATAAAAGCACTCAGTAAACTCCTTAATAAATTCCTTGAGGGGTGTAGTTCCCAAAATAGGGTCAGTTGTTGGGGGCTTCCACTGTAAGGGGTACGTTAGGATCTAGTCAAATGTGACACGGCACCCAAAAACCATTCCAGCAAAATCTTCCATCCAAAAGCAAGCAAGCAATATGACGCTCCTTCCCTTCTTAGCCTTGTGGTATGGCCACACAGCAGTTGTTGCCGTATTCAACAGAAAATGGATAACACATTTTGTGGTCATCTTTCTTTTGTTACCCCTTGTAAAAATGAAAAATCTGGGGCTTAAGCAACATTTTATTGGAAAAAAATGTAAGTTTTCATTTTCACAGCCAGGTGTTTCTAACTTCTATTAACTGTCTGTGGAGTCAAAACATTTACTACACCCCTCAAAAATTCCTTGATTGGTTTCTAAAATGGGGTCTGTTTTAGGGGGTTTTCACTGTAGGAGTCCCTCAGGATCTCTTCAAATGACACATGGCACCCAAAAACCATTCCAGCAAAATTTGCCCTCCATAAACCATATGATGGTCTTTCCCTGCTGAGGTTTGTTTTACTCTTAATTCTGTGGTACAGGAAAAATTGATTAAAATGGAAAAATCTGTAAAAAAAAGGTGAAGTTTTACCTCCATATTCCTTTCGTTATGGTGGAACACCTAAAGGGTTAACAAAGTTTGTAAAATCAGTTTTTAATAATTTGTATTTTCTAAAATCGGGTAATTTATGGGTTGTTTCTATATGTAAGCCCCTCAGTCAGGGGCCCTTGAAGTTGGTTTTGGAAGTTTTCTTGAAAATTTGAAAAATTGCTTGTAAAATTCTAAGCCTTCTAAGGCCCAAAAAATAAAATGACATTTACAAATTAATCCAACATAAAGTAGACATATTGTATGGTAAATGGTAATTACTTTTTTATGAGGTAAAAGCAGAGAAATTCAGATTTAGAAAATTGAAATTATTTCCAAAGTTTCTGTAATTTTGTTTAAATAAATGTAAGAAATAATGGACCCAAATTTACAGCTAACATGCAGTACAATGTCTTGCAAGAAAACACTTTCATAATAGCTGGATAGGTAAAAATACTCCAACGTTATTCGTACATAAAATAACACGTTAGATTTTAAAATTTTTGCTTTGTCCATAAAGGAAAAACTGGCCATTTCCTAAAGGGGTTAATATAAACAAATAAACTAGTAAGGGCTTGTTCACACATCAGTTATTTGTTCAGTTATTTCCATCAGTTATTGTGAGCCAAAACCAGGTGCGGGTCAAAAACACAAAACAGCTGTAGATCTTTTCATTACACCTGATCTCTGTGGAGGTTCCACTCCTGGTTTTGGCTCACAATAACTGAAGGAAATAACTGATCAAATAACTGATGTGTGAACAAGCCCTAACAGAGTAGGGATAAGCAAAACTTTTGACATTCAGTTCAATTCAGGCTTGCAAATTTTTCAAAAAGTTTGTTTCATCCCCAAATCAATTCTACCCGAACCAAAGTTGTTCCAATTGCCCTGAAAATTGGTATATAACACCCTCTATTCTCAAGACTCAGAATGTTTAGGAAAATGTTATCTTTTTGTTACTGTAATTTTGTATTTAGCTGTTGAATGCAATGACGGCAATAGCAAATAATATCAGTTACACTAACATATATAGCTATGGGTAAACGCATGTTTGATAGCATTAATGAACAGTGGGGGAGATTTATCAAACTGGTGTAAAGCAGAACTGGCTTAGTTGCCCATAGCAAACAATCAGATTCCACATTTCATTTTCCAAAGGAGCTGTCAAAAATGAAAGGTAGAATCTGTTCGCTATGGGCAATTAAGACAGTTCTACTTTACACCAGCTTGATAAATGACCCAACGTATGTTTAAAAATACACTGCACTGTTACATGTATTATGATTTTTTTATATTTTAAAGCTTTTAAAAATTGCCCCATTTTGAGGGAAAATGGTGTTTAAACACACATGGTGTTCTGTGAAAAAACAGTGACTTGTTGAGGGTTAAGCATTCAAAAATTACTTTCACAGAGGCAGAACGCCTGCCCTTATGACACGCACAAGTGTTACTTGACAGAAGGAAGAGTGGCTGGTTTTCAATGAGCATAGAAAAATTTCTCCCTTTTAATCAAGAACAGTAGGAGTACAATGTGGAAAGGGTAAAGTAGTAATAGCGGCATGTAGTTGCAACCAAAGAAGTTTCAATTACAGAAGGAGAAAAACATTCCCCCATTTTACTTTTTAAGCTAGGGTCTAAAAGAAAAATCAGACCTTATGTGAAAAATAAACCTCCCACCGAGATGATTGGGTGTTGTGGTCGGTATCTAGAGATCAACGAATCTTCAAAGATTCGCTTCGGCGAATAATCGACAAAGTAAAAAAGTTGTTAAAAGTATGCTACTGAACTGAATACGTAAGCATTAGTGTACAAAGTGAGTACGAATCCTTATCGTACTATTGACTCGTGATTGCGTCATATGCACGATGCTACGCCACGGCATACAGTCCTCAGAGGCAGTCCATATGAGCTAGAAAAGTAAGGTGCTAGCTATCCGGCTAAGTGCATAATTTACCAAACACACCATACAATAAGTGCATAATAGGACACATTGCAGTACCTGAAAATGAATACACACAATGGTCTAAAGTTTTAGAACGTTGCTGAACCTGTAAAAACATTATTGCTAAAATACTGCAAAGACATAAGTATGCAAACATTTTAATGCAATTAATTTCACATTTGCAAGCGTAATAGGCTCAGATATACGTTTGAGTCTCTCCTCATGGCTGCTTGGCATAAAACACTGGAACACATAGTCCAAAATTCAATTGTAATCCACGTGAGGTAATTTTGTAATCCAAACAGATAACGTGTAATCCACATGGATAATATAAAATAGCAGCAAATAGACAACCCATTTTGCAAAGGGGGCTCCTAAATAACCTGAGAAGGGGGGAAAAGGAAAATAGGCGAGCTTATTCGCAACTGGGAATTTTCTGCAGAATGGGTGGAGTCCTGACAAGCCATGGCCATCTGGGTGAGAGTCAAACAGGGGGCAATAAAAACAAGATAAATTAAAAACAAGTGCCAACTAGCTCTCACCCGTCAGGTGCAGTTCATGTTGTGGCTACAATAGTTCCAGACCATAAGGTGTCCTTTAAATCAGCCACAAATCACAGCACTCAGTAGAGTTTAGTAGAAGACAAGACAAGTTTATTAGTATCATCCACATAATAACAAATAAGGCCAATGTTTCGGTCCTTCCCGGACCTTGATCACGGCCGTTGGTGCATAGTGGGAGTGCTTGTACTGGTGTCGGCAGGTCTCGGCTGGCGATGCAGGTACCAGGGGCTTTAGCAATAAAGTTACCCCGGTAGCAAAGGGGCCTTTGAGGGATGCCATGGGGGTATATTCTACCGGATCCCCGGTATATAGGCTGTGATGGGCTTGCGGCATTTAAGACCGTTTCATAGTTCTGCAGCCCACGAAGTACTCCTTGCCGTGCTCGTCGTCCGCAAAGGAAGCCACTGCCTCGCTCCACTGAAAACCAGAGGATGGTTCCTTTACGCTTTTCCAGTGCAGGGTCCCCCGGCCTCGGATGGTCAAGGGTCTCCCGGCCTTGGATGACCCAGTCCTACAACGCTTTCTTATACTCCCATAGGGTCTGGGCGTGGGCTGTCACTGATGCAGTCACGATGGGTTTCTGCTGCATGGAAGGTGTTCTCCTCCTGGGCGGTGGTGTGGATGCTCCAGCCTCCTCCGCTGCACCAGCCGCCACGGCGGACACCTCCGGTGCCCGTGCGATTCTCGGGATCACTTGTGCCACTCTTTTTTTTTTTCAATCAGAGATAATTTTTTATTGATGTAAAAAAAAAAATATATATATATATATATATATATATTGTACAACAATAGTGCATAGTGACAGTTTGTAACGTACAGAATATTCATACAACATGCAGTACAATAGTTGTGTGCAGATAATAAACATCTATACTTCGCATATATCAAAAGGTAGTAAGAGTGTTTTTGGTATTTTCCTGGCAAATTACCCCTCTACCCCCATCCCTCCCCTCCCTACCTACCCCCCCCCCAAACCCTACCCACCCCAATCCAGATTTCCAACTTTGTATCTTGACACATAGAGGACAATAAACTAACAAAACCACACATATGGGGTATGCTTAAGAGAGGCCCAATCCAGAAGTAGCCATACACATTAGTACCTTCAGACATACTTCAGACAGCACCACAGGCAAAGGTCCCATACAACAGATCCCATTACCTAGTACCACCCCCGGTTAACTGATCCCACAGGCATTCTCTACGTAGTGTTTGTGAGGCAAGACCTGGAGCTTCCAACCACCCCTGCCAAATCTTCATGAATTTAGACGGACACCTTCTTTTAAGATATACCCCCCTCTCACTTGTGCCACTCTGATCTCTTTGGGCCTCTCCGGTGGTTCGGGATCAGTACCCCACACCATCTCTCCCCACTTTGGACATAGTTTTTTCGCCATGCTGACTTGTTCACCGCTGTCTTGAACTGGAGAGGAGGGCGTAGTAATGAGGGAGGTGTCTTCATTCCCTATACGTGCAAATACATAGTTCCCAGTGGCCCGGGCTGGTTTTTCCCGCTTCTGAGTGGGGCGTATCTTCACTTTCCCGCTCTTGAGGGGGCGTATCGTTGTTTTCCCGCTTCTGGGGGCCGGGGGGCAAGAAGAATGTGTACGTAGCGTAAGCGTTCAAAATTTTAAGAACATTTAAGAATCGTATGACGCGAATCTGAATAAATTCCAGATTCGCTTCGGAGTAGGAAATAAGGAGGATTAGTAATGAATATACGGAACGGCGAATAGATTCGCTCATCTCTATCGGTATTATCATCATCCTCTTGCTCCTCCTTCTGGACCACTACTTTCATTACCCATCCCGTCCAGACCATGGACTCACTTATCTATGGACTTCATCACTGATCTGCCTGATTCGTCTGGTAAGACAGTTATTCTGGTGGTTGTATATCTGCATTAAGATAAGTGTCATTTTCCCTATTGTGTTTATCCTACTTTTTCCTGTTGTGGTTTTGCCTTCTGGAATTTCCTGTTTGTCCGCCCTTTTGGAGGAACGGGATTACTCTTTCTCCTGTCACTAGCTGTAGGGCTGTACAGGGTCAGTTTGTTATTAGGTTCCTATGTATGAACTCTCCTACAACTAAGGCCTGTTCATACTGGTAGTCAGCCAGGGCCTAGTTTCAGGGATTTCTGCAGGAAGTGACACCATTTCCCTTGTTTGGTCTTTTCCCTTCCCTCTTACGCTTGGTGTGGCTATACCCTCCACACCAGAGCATGACAGTCTGATGATTAGCCTTTCCTCTGGAGAAATTTTTCGCCTCATGTTGGTGTCCTGGAAAGTGAGGCCAATAGTACTAAATTTAAGTCCCATGGTGGAACTGTAGTTCTAATCAAAGTTTGCTTTCTTCGGGCTCCTTTAATAAATCTCTTAACAAGGTCACAATCTGCTAGTTTGATGTCTAAGAAAACACTTAAGGCCGCTATCTGAACCTTAATGGTACTAACTTTTAAACCTTTATCCAATCCTGCCTGCAGAAAATCAAGAACAACGGATAGATTTGAGGTCTCAGAACCTCCTGGACTATTTTTGGAGAATTTTAGAAAAACACCAGGGATAAGCGAACTTTTGAAAAGTTCGGTTCGGTTCGGCGAACTTTCGTGAAGTTCGGATTCATACGAACCGAACCTAAAATGAACCTTGCTATAACGGCTGAATAATTGCAGCTACAATAGTGGGAGTCTGATAGGGTATAGTTTCTTTTAGTTGCGGTTGCTATTACAATGAAAAAAGTGGAAAAAATCAAAGTGCAAAAATAGTCGTCGACAGCCAGGTCGACAACATTTGACAGCAAAAACACACAGTAGATCGTGGCACCAGCCCAAGAATAGGCTGCGTTGAAGTCGATGCGGTCTCAGTGACATCACAGGTCAGAAGACAGACAGGCGTACCATTTAATTAGACCTTGTGCACCCCAGAACAGGTACACATTAGCCAAGGTGTAAGTGATTACACGGGACATAGGACACAAAGTGCAAGTTGGCAACACCTGCAGCATTGCCTTGGACCCAGTAGGGTGGAAAACAGACATTTGGCAGTGGAACCAGCAGCAGTAATAGTACTGTATTGGACCCAGTATGGTTGAGAACAGACAATTGACGGAGGAGGAGGCGGCAGCACTTGATTGCACCCAGGCCAGTATGGTTGAGAACAGACAATTGACGGAGGAGGAGGAGGCGGCAGCACTTGATTGCACCCAGGCCAGTATGGTTGAGAAGAGACAAGTTGAGGAGGAGGATGAGGCAGCACTTGATTGCACCGAGGCCAGTATTGTTGAGAAGAGACAAGTTGAGGAGGCAGCTTCAGCAGCGCTTGATTGCACTCAGTATGTTTTGGACAGTATTCTTTTGGACCCAGAAGGACAGCCTGAGAGTGCCGGGCCTGACATCGGTGGTAAGACACCGGGGCAGGTTGGAATGCAGTCAAAGCGGCGGATGGTTGCAAGGTGGTGGAGGCAGAACTTGTACTTTCCGCTGCTGGCCCCCTAAAGCACCGTGGAGGTGACAGTGGCAAGAATGGGTCAACTTCATGATGGTCTTCTGGGAGGATGTTGACCCAATGGGCAGTAACAGACATGTACTGCCCTTGCCCATAATTAGAGGACCAGACATCAGCACTCAGGTGCACGGTCTTGGGTCCCAATGAGTCGCCAATAGAGATGAGCGAGCACTAAAATGCTCGGGTGCTCGTTATTCGAGTCGAACTTTTCCCGATGCTCGGGTGCTCGTTTCGAATAACGAACCCCATTGAAGTCAATGGGAGACTCGAGCATTTTTTGCAGGGGACCAAGGCTCTGCCTAGGGAAGGCTGGGTGAAAACCTGGAGACATCAGAAAATGATGGAAACACCACGGAAATGGACAGGAAACAGCAGGGGCAGCATGCATGGATGCCTCTGAGGCTGCCTAATCCCACCATTACCCCAAATTCTCCGGCAACAGCCTGGTTGCTACCCTCATGGCAATTGTGCTCACCCAGACCAAGAAAGGCGAGGCAAATACCCATCACATGTTAGGGAAGCACCCAACTAGGTGCAACGAAGGTCCATCACCGCCTGCAGGTGACACCACAGCTCATGCTGGCACTGCAGCTGACATCAAGTTTAGTATCTGTTCTTATCAGTTGCTGTGGCTGTTGATGGTACAGTGGTGAGCATAACTGCTTCCCAAGCAGTTGACCTGGGTTCGATTCCCGTCTATCGCAGGAGGCAATTAAAAAATCAGTACAATATCTAATATGTCGGCGTTAGATGGAGACGTTGTCGGCGATTTCAGTACAGAAGGACTTGTTGCTCATCAACAGAACCTCGACCTCCTTGACATTGTGGACAAGGAATTTGCGGGTGGACCAGGAATTTGCGGAACCCTGTGGGCAGCATGTGTTTGGTCTTCTACTTGCTACCGTATCCAATGTTGGGCAATATAGATACGCAAGTAATATTATTTTTCACACCTATCCCAAAAATAAAAATGTATGCAGTTTGCGCAAATAAAACTGGAAACTGGAACTGGAGAGAGGGCCTGTAGGTGGGGGGCAGGCTGGGGGGAAGGAGGTTGAGCTGGAAGAGCCAGGGGAGTGCCCCCTGGGGCTAGCGTGTGTGGTGGTGACAACAGCCGGATGTAGTTAGAATGACGACGCAGGACCCCAACTTAAAAATTTAGCATCAACCGGTACAATTGTGAATTATGAGCTAAATCAAGTGTGGCAAGACTTTTAAATGGATATTAGCCTGTGGGCAGCATGTGTTTGGGCTTCCACTTGCTACCGTATCCAATGTTGGGCAATATAGATACGCAGGTAATATTTTTCACACCTATCACAAAAATAATAATTTATGCAGTTTGCGCAAATAAAACTGGAAACTGGAATTGGAGAGAGGGCCTGTAGGTGGACCTCCGGAAAAATTGTTTGGAGAGAGGGCCTGTAGGTGGACCTCCGGAAAAATTGTTTGGAGAGAGGGCCTGTAGGGGGCCCTCCTGAAAAATTGTGGTAAAAGAGTGCCAGTTGGACCTCTAAAAAATGGCGATTTTTTTGGTCAGCGTTAGGCAAAGACGACAAGGAGGAGGAGTAGGAGGAGTAGAGAAGAGGAATCGGATACATAAGTAATGTAAATCTTTAGCTGCTTTCCCCCGGAGGAGATTTGAATTCCGGTGAAATCCAGGCTTTGTTCATTTTAATAAGCGTCAGCCTGTCAGCGCTGTCAGTTGACAGGCGTGTACGCTTATCGGTGATGACGCCACCAGCTGCACTGAATACCCGCTCTGACAGCACGCTAGCGGCAGGGCAGGCCAGCACCTCCAAGGCGTACAGCGCCAGTTCAGGCCACGTGTCCAGCTTTGAAACCCAGTAGTTGTAAGGAGCAGAGTGATCGCTACGGACGTTGGTATGGTCAGCTAGGTACTCCCTCACCATCTTTCTGTACACCTCCCCCCTACTCTGCCTAGACTGGGGACAGGTGACAGTGTCTTGCTGGGGTGACATAAAAGTGGCAAAGGCCTTGGAGAGCGTTTCCCTGCCAGTGCTGGACAAGCTGCCTGCTCGCCTCCTCTCCCCCGCTACTTGGCCCACAGAACCATGCCCTCTGCCGCTAGCGGCGTCAGATGGGATGAATTGTTTCAGCTTGTGCACCAGGGCCTGTTGATACCTATTCACTCTCATACTCCTTTCCTCTGCAGGGATGAGAGTGGAAAGGTTCTGCTTGTACCGTGGGTCCAGGAGAGTGAA
>ONZH01011755.1:0-59596 GCA_900303285.1 Rhinella marina | reverse complement strand
GGCAGTCGAACAAAATCCCGGACGATTTTGAAATCCCCCCCGGACATTTTTTTTAGGTCCCAAAAGTAGGACATGTCTGGGAAAAAGAGGACGTCTGGTCACCCTAGTATGTGTGTCTGTATGTATATCTGTACATGTGTCTGTATGTATGTGTGCCAGTACATGTGTCTGTATGTGTTTCAGTACATGTCTGTATGTGTGTCAGACATGTATACTACTATACACTGTTATATACCGCTGTATACTACTATACACTGTTATATACTGCAGTATACTACTATACGCTGTTATATACTGACATATACTACTATACGCTGCTATATACCGCCGTATACTACTGTACGCTGTTATATACTGTCGTATACTACTGTACGCTGCTATATACCGCCGTATACTACTATACGCTATTAGAGAGTACTGTTATTTCTGAAGCGTAATATTAAGGGGCATTGGGGAGCACAGCAGTTACAGTATCGGGAGTAGCAGCAGGGTAATATTGGTGGGGGACCAAGTTGGGAGAATTATAGAAAAGTGAGGAGTATAAGATGTCTGTGTGTAAAACTCTGCAGAGACGAGATGCGGCTGAAAGAAATCATCATGGCTCCCTGGTCCGAATGCAGAATAAGAAAGATAATTTCTACATCAGAGGAGACGACACTGGATGTAGGAGGTATGTAGTGCTGTACTCTCTTGTATGTTTTGTAGCTCTGTCTTTAACAGTAGGGCTAAGTAGAGGAGTGAGAAGTGGCCTCATGGAAGGATCAGGGGGTGGGGGGGCGCCATTTCAATTTTCGCCTCAGGCAGCAGACAGACTTGGTGCACCCCTGCTCTGGACCTATGGGAACATCTGGTAGTACTCACCTGGTCTTCTGACCCTGCTCTGTGTCCTGACATGTACAGTAGACACACACTATGACCTGATGCTATACGCTGTCAGGTCAAAGTACAGCACAGTGTGAAGAAGACCAGGGAGGGTGAGTGAATCTGCCAAGTGGCAGTGCCGTCCAGAGCTGGAGAGGTAAGAATATATATATATATATATATATATATATATATATATATTTTTTTTTTTTTTTTTTAAATCGTCTGATCTGAGGTCTGATTGGATACTGGGGGAGGTCTGATAGGGGCTGATTTGAGGCTAATAGAGGCTACTTATAAAATAAATAAATTGAGACATCACTGCAAAAATTGAATTCTTATACCCGGGCTAGTGCACACATTATTGCAACAGACTGTGTAGTTCAAAGACATTTTACTGCAAAAATTATGCCCCTATTACTGAACATATTACTTACATAGTTACATAGTTGTTAAGGTTGGAAAAACACAAAAGTCCATCAAGTCCAACCTGTAATCCTGCTATATCGATCCCTGAATCAATGTCCATCTTCCTTTTTGAAAAGGGGTTGGGCCAAGGGAAAGGGATGTAGAACAAGATTTCTATAAATTGTCATAAGCCTCAATTTTATTTTGAATTAAAAAGTCATCTAAACCCTTTTTGAAGCCATCTACTGTATTTGCTGTGACCAGCTCCTGCGGCAGGCTATTCCAGAGATTCACAGACCTTACTGTAAAGAATGCTTGTCGTCTCTTATGACCGAATCGTTTTTTCTCCAGTCGTTCTCCAGGGCTTTAACACAGAATAGCTTCCCTTGATATTTTTTGTATGGTCCCTGTATCTGTACAGGTAAATCGCGTCCCCCCTTAGACGTCTTTTTTCAAGGCTGAACAAATTCAGTTCATTTAATCTTTGCTCATAACTAAGATCTTCCAGGCCCTTTATGAGTTTAGTGGCTCTCCTCTGTACTTTTTCCAACTCCAGGGCATCCTTTTTATGGACTGGTGCCCAGAACTGAACGGCATATTCCAGTTGAGGCCGCACCGGCTTTGTATAGTGGCAATATTACATCCCTGTCCTGCAAGTCCATACCTCTTTTAATACAAGACAAGATTCGGTTGGCCTTAGAGGCAGCTGACTGGCATTGCATGCTGTTATTTAATCTATGATCTACTAATACACCCAGATCCTTCTCAACAAGTGACTCTCCCAGTTTTATTCCTCCTAGGACATATGCTGCATGCAGATTATTCGCCCCAAGTGCATAACTTTACATTTAACTATATTGAACCTCATTTGCCAAGTGGAGGCCCAAACAGTAAGTTTGTCCAAGTCAGCTTGTACCTTATTAACATCTTCCATAGACTGGACTGTATTACAAAGTTTGGTGTCATCTGCAAAAATGGAAACAGCACTATTAATCCCATCCTCTATGTCATTAATGAATAAGTTAAATAATAGCGGACCCAGCACAGAACCTTGGGGAACACCACTTATAACCAGGGACCATTCAGAGTAGGAATCATTGACCAGAGTAGGAATCATTGGCCAATTTTCAATCCAATTTCAAATCATATTTTCTAAACCAATAGACCTCAATTTACCCATTAGTCGTCCATGAGGGACAGTATCAAATGCCTTTGCAAAGTCCAAAAACACAATGTCGACAGCATTTCCTCTGTCCAGGCTTCTACTCACCTCCTCATAAAACAAATCAGGTTAGTTTGACAGCTTCTGTCCTTAGTAAAACCATGTTGGTTATCACTTATTATATTATTAACAGTTACATAATCCTGTATGTAATCCTGTAGAAGGCCCTCAAACATTTTTCCCACTATGGATAACTGGACTATAATTTCCTGGTGAAGACCTAGCACCCTTTTTGAATATGGGCACCACATTCGCCTTGCGCCAGTCTCTTAGTAAAATGCCTGTCATTAAAGAATCTGTAAATATTATGAACAGAGGCAAAGCAATAACTAAACTGAGCTCCTTTAGAACACTAGGGTGTAATCCATCTGGACCTGGGACCTTGTTCACCTTTAATTTTTTTAACATATTAAGGACCATATCTACAGTCCGCCAGGTAAGTATGTTGTTATTTGACCATGTAGTTCAAATATATTTTTCTACAAAAATTATATTTGAAAAACAAAAAAGACATTTTACTGCAAAAATGTAATTGATAGACCTCTGTTAGTGAACTCCTCACTGCATCATACGATGTAGTTGAAGGAAATTTTACTATTGCTTTCTTATACCTCTGTTAGTGAGCACATTACTTCAACAGACCCTACAATACCAATATATTTTACTGCAAAAATTGCATTCTTATATCTGTGTTAGTGAACACATTACTGCACCATACCATGTAGCTCAGAGAGGTTTGTATTTTTATACCCATTTTAGGAAACACAATACTAAAACAGACTATGTAGTTCAAATGCATTTTACTACAAAATCTGCATTATTACTAGAGATGAGCGAGCATACTCGTCCGAGCTTGGTGCTCGTTCGAGTATTAGGGTACTCGTAAGTGCTCGCTGCTCGGACGAGTATCTCGCCATACTCGAGGAAATGGCAACTTCCGCATCGTGCTTTTTTGGCGCCTATAAACACAGCCAATCACAAGCCAGGAGACTCTACGGTACACCCAGAATCACGTAGGGCCCTTACATGTCGATAGCAGGGGTTGGCTGGCCTGATCAGGTGACCCTGGAATATACTACTGACTGGCTGCGGTGCTCGGCTCAGATGCCATCTGGATGTCGTTAGGGATAGAGCTGCTGCCTTTCAGGGACAGTGTTAGGGCCTGCATTTAGTTCTCTGTTAGGCAGGAATCACCCACAAAGAACCCAACAGCCCTTCTAAGGGCTAGAAGAAATTTTTTTTTGGTCTCCTGGCTTGGCTGGCTGGCTGGCACTAGTAGTGCAGCTTTCGCCATATATAACCCCCTTTTTTATGTTATATCTCAGTGATACAAATCCATTGCACACAGCAGTGTGGAACTATTCTGTGTGTCACAGTTAAGCACACTCTATCCAATCCATATATACTGTCCAGGTGACACTTTCTGTATGTCACAGAATACAACCAAGTCATTTGCTACCAATATCATCTACTGCTTGATCCAGAAAACTCTCTGTGCGACATTTGTCTGGGTCGCAGTCTAAATAGCCACCGTTAACAGGGTGTGAGTTAGGTCTCCGATAGTTCCTGCACGTCACGTTCCCAAAAAAACTAAACTAAAAAAAAATATATATAAAAAAATTATTTTTTTTGTTGTTTTAGCTCAGTGATACAAATCCATTTTACTCAGCTGCGTGTAACCTTTCTGTGTGTCACAGTTCAGCACACTCGCTCCAATCCGTATATACTGTCCAGGTGACACTTTCTGTACGTCACAGAATACAACCAAGTCATTTGCTACCTGTCACGTATACAGCTTGATCCTAAAAATCTCTGTGCGACATTTGTCTGGGTTGCAGTCTAAATAGCCACCGTTAACAGGGTGTGAGTTAGGTCTCCGATAGTTCCTGCACGTCACGTTCCCAAAAAAACTAAACTAAAAAAAAAATATATAAAAAAAAAAATTATTAATTTTGTTGTTTTAGCTCAGTGATACAAATCCATTTTACTCAGCTGCGTGTAACCTTTCTGTGTGTCACATTCAGCACACTCGCTCCAATCCGTATATACTGTCCAGGTGACACTTTCTGTACGTCACTTAATTAAACCAGACTGAACAAGTTTGTGGGTTTCAGTACACCAGGCCCGTTTATTTATTTTTTTTATATCATACACTTATATACAGAAAATGTTGAACCCCAGGGCTAAGGGTCGAGGACGAGGGCGAGGGCGTGGGCATTCAATTACTGCTGGGTGCAGAGGCCGTGGTCCTGGGCAGGGTGAGACAGTACCTGCTGAGGAGCTGTGGAACGCCGCAGAGCTACTCTCCCTAGCTTCATGTCTCAACTTACAGAGACACGTGGTAGAGGACTGTTGAAACCACAACAGTGTGAGAACAGCTGATCTCGTGGATTGCGGACAATACTTCAAGTAATTTGTCCACCAGTCAGTCTTCCACGCAGTCCACCCACGTTACCCAAGGGAGCACTCCTCTGGCTCCTCCACCTCAACCTCCTTCCCCCCAGTCTGCCCCCTCCCAGGAAAATTTGGAATGCGATCCGGCATTCTCTGAGGAACTGTTTTCTGGACCCTTCCCAGAGTCACAAACCACTTCTCAGGTTGCTGCTGACCTCTTTCCCGATGCCCAAGTTTTCCAACTGTCGCAGTCTGTGGGTGATGATGATGATGACAATGTTGACTTAGTGGAAGAAGTGTGTAAAAAGGTGTCAGACAATGAGGAGACACGGTTGTCAGACAGTGGTGAAATTGTTGTCAGGTGAGGAATTCCGAGGGGGGAGAAGACAGAGGAATCGGAGGATGACAAGGTGACTGACCCAAGCTGGGTTGATATGCCGAGTGAAGACTTGTGAAGTGCTTCTGAAGCGGAGGCGAGTGCTGCACCAGAACAGGTTGGAAGAGGCAGTGGTGTGGCCAGAGGGAGAAGCAGTGGTGTGGCCAGAGGGAGAAGCAGGGCCAGAGCTGGTGCATCAGCAGCAACTGTTTCACGTAGTGAAGCTCCCGTGGCGAGGCCTAGATGTTCGCAAGTCTGGAGGTTCTTTAAAGAAAGTGAGGATGACCGACGGACTGTGGTGTGCAAGCTGTGCCACACCAGGATCAGCAGGGGAGCCACCACTACTAGCCTAACCACCACCAGCATGCGCAGGCATATGAGTGCTAAACACCCCCCTCAATGGAACCAAGGCCGTTCACCACCTCCTGCGGGTCACACCACTGCTCCTTCCCCTGTGTCACTCGCTGCCTCTGCTAGTCAACCCCCTTCATCACTCGTTGCCTCTGCTAGTCAACCCCTTGCCCAGGACCCCGGGACGAGCGCCTCCCGCCGGAAAACCACACCTTCGCCTCCACGATCCTCCACAGTGTCCACCAACGTGTCCCAGCGCAGCATTCAGCTGTCTTTACAGCAGATGCTGGAGCGCAAGAGGAAATACAGTTCCACCCACCCACATGCCCAAGCCTCAATGTCCACATCTCCAAATTGCTTAGCCTAGAGATGCTGCCTATAGGCTGGTAGAGACCGAGGCCTTTCGCAATCTCATGGCGGTGGCTGCCCCTCGGTATTCGGTCCCCAGCCGCCACTATTTTTCCCGATGTGCCGTCCCAGCCCTACACCAGCACGTGGCAGAGAACATCATCCGTGCCCTGACCAACGCTGTTTCTGAGAAGGTCCACCTAACCACGGACACGTGGACAAGTGCTGCCGGGCAGGGACACTATATCTCACTGACGGCACATTGGGTTAACTTGGTGGAGGCTGGGACCGAGAATGACCCTGGGGCCGCTCATTTACTGCCCACACCAAGGATTGCGGGGCCTACCTCGGTCACGGTCTCTCAGACGTACTATGCCTCCTCCTCCGACCCCTTCTCCTCCTCCACCTCCTCCTCCGAATTACCATCCGTTGGCACGGCGCCTTCAGTCGGTAGCTCTAGGCGCAGCAGCAGTGCCGTGGGTAAGCGCCAGCAGGCGGTGCTCAAACTGCTGAGCTTAGGTGACAAAAGGCACACCCCGCCCAAGAGCTGTTACAGGGCATCACGGCGCAGACCGATGTGTGGCTGGCACCGCTGAACCTCAAGCCAGGCATGGTTGTGTGTGACAACGGGCGTAACCTGATGGGGCTCTGCAACTCAGCAAACTGACACATGTGCCATGCCTGGCCCACGTGTTCAATCTCATAGTTCAGCGGTTGCTCAAGACATACCCCAATCTGTCTGATTTGCTCACCAAGATGCGCCGCATCTGTGCGCATTTCCGCAAGTCGACCACAGATGCTGCCACTCTCAGGGCAGCGCAGCGCCGCCTACAACTGCCCGCTCACCGACTGTTGTTCGACGTGCCCACGAGATGGAATTCGACATTAAACATGTTATCCAGAGTTTACCAGCAGTGCAGAGCGATTGTAGATTGCAAGATGTCAACTTCCACCAGAAATGGTAGTCAGGTCAGTCAGATTCCTCAAGTCTACAATGAGGAGTGGACGTGGATGTCTGATATCTGCCAGGTGTTGAGCAACTTTGAGACACTCCCCTGGCCAGAGCAAGCTTTTTCCGTTTTCCGTGGTCGAAAAATCCATGAAATATAAGGTCCCAAGATAGGTATTAAGCTGAGAAGACCATACCGGTTGATGCGACAGTTTTTCCAAATCCATTCCGGCTGTTGTCACCACCACACACGCTAGCCCAGGGGGCACTCCTCTGGCTCTTTCAGCTCAACCTCCTTCCCCCCAGCCTGCCCCCCACCTACAGGCCCTCTCTACAAACAATTTACCCGGGTAGGGGGACGTATTAGATATTGTACTGATTTTTTTTTTAGATCTTCTTTTAATTGCCTCCTGCAATAGACGGGAATTGAACCCAGGTCAACTGCTTGGGAAGCAGCTATGCTCACCACTATACCACCAACAGCCACAGCAACTGATAAGAACAGATACTAAACTTGATGTCAGCTGCAGTGCCAGCATGAGCAGTGGTGTCACCTGCAGGCGGTGATGGACCTTCGTTGCACCTAGTTGGGTGCTTCCCTAACATGTGATGGGTATTTGCCTCGCCTTTCTTGGTCTGGGTGAGCACAATTGCCATGAGGGTAACCAACAGGCTGTTGCCTGAGAATTTGGGGTAATGGTTGGATTAGGCAGCCTCAGAGGCATCCATGCATGCTGCCCCTGCTGTTTCCTGTCCATTTCTGTGGTGTTTCCATCATTTTCTGAGGTTTCCAGGTTTTCACCCAGCCTTCCCTAGGCAGAGCCCCGGTCCCCTGCAAAAAATGCTCAAGTCTCCCATTGACTTCAATGGGGTTCGTTACTCGAAACGAGCACCCGAGCATCGGGAAAAGTTCGACTCGAATAACAAGCACCGGAGCATTTTAGTGCTCGTTCATCTCTAATTATTACCATTGCAAATTGTCAATGTCAGTGTATTTGTAGAAGGGGAGGGAAATTTAAATGCACTACTGTCTTTAAATTACAGAAAAAGAGACTTTATTTTATAGGTCTCATAATAAAATATCTGTTAAATGGAAGACTGCAAAATGAAATACACATGCCTCATCATTCAAGAGTCAGAATGTGGGTAGTAGTGCAGACAGAAGTAACAACACCAGCCATATGGCTAGTGGTACTAGTAGTAGCATCAGGTCACAGTACACTTGCTGCTTGCAGATTGTGGACTGGATGGCTAATTCCTACACTTACTCATAACAGGATGATATGGATGTAAACTCTGATTCTGACATTGTATCTTGGAGACAGCGGTCACATTCCTCCTACTTCTCCTCTTTACAAACCCAGAAAAGCCTTTCACTCTGTTTTTATTGCTCCCTCCTAGTGTCCTAGTGAGGCAACTTTATTTTCCCTAAGAGAAGGCAACAAAATTCCACCAATCATTATTAAACATACTGAAGAGAGTCTTCCTGTTGATGACTTGTTTGAGAACATCAATCAGCATTTGGACTACCATCAGTAGGAGGTTTAGGGTGAGGCATAAGGCCTAAGGCATAGCTGTATTGCTGATAGTAGCGGTGACCCTTGTAGACAAGGTATTGAAAATAGGAGCAGTGTTAGTGAGAGTGGCAGTCGGAGCAAATACAGGGTATGGAATCGGGAGGGGAAAATAAATCCACAAATCAGTCTGATAATAGTGGTGGTCAGGATGACAATGACAAACATTATGTGTTGGATAGGGATGTGGGAGCCGTATTGAGTTGCTGAGGAGGAGGTAACATCAGAGGAGAAGGTTGGTGGCCGCAACAGCTGCAATAAAGAGCAGAGGCAACGTATAGCCAGAACCTTCTAAAAACTGCCAGGGCTCCATCTGCTCCTATTATGGTCAACTCATGAACTGGTGATGCCACTGATAATGTGACATAGGCTCCAAATATGCCAGACTTAAGCCAGGCTCGGCACACTAGCTCTGTGTGAGTATCTCCTATCTGGCAGTTTTTCTCCACAGTGCAGAAAGACAAACACATTGTAGGATTATCAGTTATTGCTTCTACTACTCAGACTCCTACTCTGTTCTGTCATCAGTCATCGATAACAAATGTGTGATCAGAAATGACCCAGAAATCTGCTGGTGCATAAAGTTATCTCCTACCTGGTCAAGTTGCTGGTGGTGCAATCGTTACCATACCACTTGTATGGTGGCTGATAGTGGATCCTACTGTCTTCAGCCTTGCTGGAAGATACCTAGCTACCATTAGAAAATTTCCAAAAAAGCCATTCCTAACTTGTACTGTAACCTAGTGGAGAATTTGGGTCGCTCCTTGCAATTCTCACTTTATGGCAAGTTGCATGCCACTGTGGTCACCTGGAGCTGCTGCTATGACCATGAACAGTATATGTCTTTCACAGGATCAGTGATTTTAACAGCAGCAATCAGGCAACACCACAGCAATGAGGCCAGATCCTATTGACATCTCCGCGTTTGTGTCATTGTGGTTCCCACACTAGGCACTTATCCATCTTCTTCACGTTCTCCTCCATGAACTTCCTCTTGTCTCCAACAGAAGCAGGGAAGAGAGTTGCTCTCACTCACTCCTTCTCCTATCACATGTGTAAAGTGAAGCATTGCCATGCTATGTTACAGTTGATTGGCCTGGTCAACAGTATCTACACAGCTGATCAATTGCTTAACTGCAGTAAGCAGCAACTCCAACTGGGCAAGGTGGTCAGCGACGACTTCATGAATATTGTGACTGTGATGTATTTTTGGGAAATAACACATACTTCCTGCATGGTGCACCTGATAAATCTAGTCGTGAAATACTGATATGCAGATGGGGCTGGCCATGTCCAGAAGACTGTCTTCACATTTTAGCCATTCATATTTTGCAGGAAAGTCTCTCCTGGACTTGCAGTGACAAAATAGTCCACCATTAGGTCATTCATAGGGATGCGCAATCCTGAGGTTTTCAGGTTTGGGTTCGGGTTCGGCGTTAGGGTTATGGTGGAATGAAATATAACGGATTTCTGTGACAGAATGCCAAATGGAAGCCTATAAGAGGCATTCTGTTTTGCATTCAGTCATAATAGAAATCTATTGGTAGCATAACAAATTCGGTTGGTTTCCATTATGCAGGACAGGACTCCTGCATAACAGAAACCATCTTGCCAGCTGCCCTGTGGCTGTTGAGGATTTTCACAGAGAAAGTCCCATGGAGGAAGTGGAGCTGCCACTGAAGAAGGAACACAAGGATGAATAATTGCTTGTGCAGGACGACGAGGCTAATAATGATAACAACAGCACTGGTCATAATGATTGAATCATCTCAGTTAGGGAGAACCTGAAAAGAATTGGGTCCTTGAATACATTAGTGAGACTAGCAAGCTGTATGCTTGTTTGCTTACATACTGACAGGTGTATTGTTCACACAAAGCAATCTGATGATTACTGGATAACCATACTTTTAGACCATCACTATCAAAGCAAAATAGGGGAATGTTTTTCTGGTCCCAAAAGGGAGACCAAATTACCTTATTACTAAGATATATTGTATATGTACTTTGGTGCAGCTTTTGGTGAGCAGACGCTTGCCATCCACATATCTGACCAGGAGGCCCCTCTCTACTACCTGTACACCCAAAAAGAAAAACCTACAAACAACCTAAAAGTGTCACATAATCAATTATTACAAAACCTACAACAGTGTACGTGTATATCCCAAATTACAACTCAAGCCAACAAAGTATTATAAAAATGTACTTTATTAATTCATGAAATACAAAATGAGTAAAAAACATATATATGAAAAGGAAACCGCATTAAACAGTGGATCAAAGGAGGGACTAATGAGTTAAGGCTAGCACTAATTGTTATATATGAGAAACCAGCCAGCATAACTGCAGGCAATCCAATGTATAAATTACATATACTCAAAAGGGGAGAAAAAGTAATAAGAAAACATCCTAGTCCACCACAAACGTATGATAGAAGTCTCTGGGCAAAAAAGCCTAATATAGTGAATATACATACACAAGGACTATCACATTATCCCCAAGAGAATATCCCTACCATACCAGTGTCCCTCACTTACCCTGCTAGTACTAATAACCCAACTCAGTCTCACACACATCTAATGCCTTGTCTGTTCCATATTGTGCTGATACTGCTGACACTACTATTGCCCCTAACAAATCCACACTGCTGCTTTTTCCAAATATGAGAGAATTTTTCTAGGCTTGTGCAACTTTACAAGCTACAGTACTTGTGTTTGTGTGTGTGTGTGTGTGTGTGTGTGTGTGTGTATAAATATGGCCAGGTATTCTACCCTGTTAATGTATAATGTTGTGCAAAACAAGCCACTATTTCTTCTGACATTCACATGTGTGTTTAAACACGGGCATCGATTTGCCCCCATTAACCCTTTTGCCACAAACGCTGTAAATGTAGCGATGGGAGTGATGGGTAAACATAGATCCCGCTCACATAGAAATGCGTCCCATTCACAGTAGAGACCTGCGGTTAATAACAGTGATCGGCAATAATGCCGATCGTGATCATTAAAGCCTTTAAAAGCTGTGATCAAGTGTGATCACAGGATGTAAAAGCTCAAAATCCCAGAAGCGCGCACTTCTGGGCTTCTTACCGGCATCTTCTGCGACCAATGAGGATGCTGGTAATTGAGTTCAATACATTGAAGAGACCCAGGGTATTAGAGCTGAAATTTTTATTTGGGCCAGCAGGTGTAAAACCAACATAAGAAATGACCAATTCTGCGCTCATCATGATCTAGGAGTCTTGTAGCCTCAAACACAAGCTACAAAACCATAAAAAAGTTAAAAATATATAAAAATTAAAAAATTAAATCACCCCCTTTCCATAGATTAAAAAGAAATTCATAAACAACAAAAAATGTAAACATCATGGGCATAACCACATCTGAAAACGCCCAAACTATTAAACTATCAAAATAGTTTTCCAATATTGCAAAAGTCACAAACACTCTAAAATTGTATCAATAAAAACTACGGATCGTCCTGTAAAAACTACAGCTCAGTAGATATAACTATAAAAAAGTTATGGGGGTCAGAAAATAGCGATGTAAACAAATTCCCCCCCCCCAAAGTTTTAATTTATTTTTACACAATTTAGACATACAAATACATATTTGGTATCGTTGTAATCATACTGACCCAGAATATGAACAGCAAAGGTCAGTTTTGCTGCAAAGGGAACGACATAGGGATAAAACTCGTAAAACGCTGGAGAAATTGCATTTTTTTCCAATTCCATCCCATTTGGAATTTTTTTCCCACTACATTGTATGCCATATTAAATTTTGGTATTAAAAAATGCAACTTTTCCTACAAAAACAAGCCCCCATATGGATATGTGAATGGAAAATTAAAAAAGTTCAAGGAAGGAATAGGGAAGAAAAATGAAAACACAAAAATGAAAAAAAAACCAGTATCCAAGGGGCTAAAGCATAATTCCTAGAGGCTCAGTCACAATAAGCCACTGTTTTTCTGATAACATATGCAACGGCGCAGTGTGTTTTTGCTGTTTGTTAACAGCATCAACCATGCGTTCACCCATAGCTGTAAATGTCAGGAAAATGCCAGGACTAGTGACGTGCTAGCACATGAAAAAAATACAACTACTGGTATCTACTCCACTCTTTGGAAGTATTTTTGGTAAATAGAAACTAATTAGTAAGTACTTTATTTTTATCTTATTAGGGGATTTTTTTTTGTTCCTTCAACCAACCCCTAAATGAACATACATGTTATGAACAGGTTTTCAAGCAATGGAGCAATGAACAGTGTTGATTGACATCATAGTAGGATAAAATACAATTACTTGATAAGTTTATTTTTGACAAAGCCAGCATGTCATGTCACAAGATCTCAAGATTTCCTATCCTTACAAGCATTTTTAAGCATACAATTGCAGTATTACATTCAGACAACGCTACCAATGTGGTTGTAATTAACTCGACATTCAGTCATCAGATGCTATTAAATGTAATGCAGTTATCTGACGCATGGCATGTAGGCTACTTCAAATTACTGAGTACACTAAAATAATGTTATTACTCAAGTTAGATAACTACTTCCATATGCAATATAATTAAAATTAATGGTCTGTGACATAAATTAGCTCAAATTCTCTTGCCTATTTTACAGTACCTTTAGTAGTATTGAAAATATTGTGAAATGAAAGCAATTATCGACAGTTATAATTGTTTTACAATTTAAAAAAATAGTTTTTATTTTACATTTTTAGAAAGCTTTATTTGTTCATGACTACATTTCAACTTACAGTGAAAACACTTGTTCTCTAATTTCTACTAAGGGTACTTTCACACCTGCGTCAGGGGACTCTGACAGGCTGTTCTGGTGGTGAACAGCCGCCGGATCCGTGCTGCCGCAGGTGCACGTGTGGGGCAGGAAGTACGCTCCGGCCCCATTCACTGTAATGGGGGCGGGCCACGGATCCGGCCAGAGCACGGCAAACACTGCCGAGAGGCGGCCGGAACAGCCTTCCGGAGTCCCCTGACGCAGGTGTGAAACTAGCCTAACTAGAGATGAGTGATTCAAAGTAAATGTAGATTCAATAGATTCAAATCTTGATGAATCCGAAACGTTTGTGACTCGTCTTTTGTGAATTGCTCAGAATTAGAGATGAGCGAATCATTCAAAAAATTATTCGCCGAACATTCGCCGAACTTTTCCTAAGATTCGTATATTCGACGAATAGATTTGTTGTATTTGCGTACAAAATATACGTTATTATGTGCTATTAGCGAACATTTGCGCACTAATAACGAACGTTCATTTAAAAAATGTTCGCAACTTCTTAGAAGACGTACACATGAGCGTACAAATGGCTTACGAATCCTCAGCGTACTATTGTGTATGCGATTACGTAATACGCAGGCACGTACGACGAGAGGCCGCGGCGTACACTGCTCAGAGGCAGAGCGAATATTCGAAAATGGCATCCAGACGATCCTCATCATTTAGCTCTGCTGCACAGCTGAAATACATAGTCCGGCTCATGGACCGCCAGGATTACGATTTACGATGGCACACACCGCCACCCGAACAAGCATAAAAAGGATGATCCGAGGCTTGCGCCATCGTTTTGACACCTTGCGGACCCAGGGCCAGATCCAGCATAAATGGTCAGATCTGAAATCGCCCTCAGAGGCAGTATGTATATTTGAGGTAGAACAAGTAAGGTGCTGTCTATCCGGCTAAGTGCATAGTACAACCATCCACCATACAATAAAGTGAATATGAGGACACATTGCGGCAGGATCCGATTCCTTACTTAAGGGCCAGCAGGTCCTCTTCACTGCTGCTGGAGCTAAAAGACATGAGAGGGCGCTCCTGCCCATTACCTTGTAGTGGCCAGATCCTCCCGCTGGCATACAAGGTGACAGAATCTCCGGCTGTAAGGGCTCTGGTAACGGTCTTCCGCGAGCAGCGGACTGTGCGGCCTGCACCTGCCATGGCAGTTGGTATTGTACCACCGATCGCTGGTACACAAAACTGTTGGTGGTCATCTGTCCCACATGAAGGATAGGCGGTGGTGGCAAATTTGGTATCAGGGGTTCCAGCTGAGCTTGTGATTTCTCCTCAGAGTCCCATCATTGGTCTCATGGGAACACCGAGCCTCTTCTGCAGCCTAGGCCTCCTCAGTCCAGTCTTCTGGGGGCGCTGCAGGAGTAGCTGGTTGCTTAAGGAGTTTCACCCCAGTAGCAAAGGGGCCTTGGAGGCTCTTCATGGGGGTATACTCCACGTAATCCCCTGCGTGGAGATTGTGGCAGACAGGCAGAAGATACGGCCGCTTTACAGAACGGCGGTTTACGTATAATTCTTCCGCCGTCTCCTCATCGCCAATAAAACCTACCACACTGAACCAAATAACGGTACCCCTTTGGTGCTCCAGCTTGGTGTCACCGGACCGTGGGTGATCCAATACCTGCACAACCCACTCCTCTACCAACTTTTTCCCAGAGGGTCAGGGCGTTCCGGGTGACAGCCTCGGGGACCATAGAATTTTGCCAAAGGGAGTAGTCCTTCCACGGCGGAGCGGGAACTCCTGCCGCCTCCGCCGTGTCAGCCAGCGGAGTAAACACCTCAGCGGTCACCTCAACCGACTTCTTAGGCTGCCAGACATATTGAGAGACATAGATCTCCTCCGGTTCCTTCTCCTCATAGGGGTCGGTGCCCCACACCATGCCTCCCCAGTTAGGGCCTCGCTGTGTGGCCAGGGTTGCCAACCGTCTGTAAATTTACGAACAGTCCGCAAAAAAAAAAAATCGCTGTTTTTCAAATTCAAGTGTTTATTGGTTTTTCATACGAATTGTATAAGTAATACAGCAAAAGCATAACAGTCCAATGCTTAATGAGTCTGACTAACGAAATTCGTCAGATAGTAACATGGGTATGTCTAACACGACAGCCTTACTCGAGGCCATGTAAGAGAAAGGAAAATTAGCAAAGGAAATGAACAGGAGGGAAGGGGGGGAACAAAGAGAGTGGGAAGGGTTTGGACATGGACATATCTGCTGTGAGACGCAGAATAGCATGATCCCGGTCACCAGGGAGCGCTCCAGGGGTCCGAGGATCCCAGATTAGGAGTGTCGATAGGAGCCCGAACTCCGAAAGGTCTCCTATGGTTCCCATGCCTTCACAAAGAGCGTATACTTCTGAGGGGTATGAGCAATTAGTTCCTCCATTCTCTGGGAGGACATGACCTCCTCAAACCACTCTTCCAGGGTCGGAGGCATGGATGATTTCCTGTGCCGAGGTATTACGGCTTTGGCTGCCTGTATAAGATGTTTCAAAAGGGATTTCTTATAGGCAGGAATATTAAGATAAAAAAGGAATAGAAAGAAGGCCTCTGGGGAGTTGGGCATCGGGAAGCTAGTGATTTTTTGGATCGCTGAGTGAACCGAGTCCCAGAAGGGGCGTAAACAAGGACAGTGCCACCAGATATGCAACAATGTGCCCTCTGCAGACCCACAGCGCCAGCACCTATCCGACACCGAAGGAAACCATTTATGCAATAGTGAGGGAACCCTGTACCACCTTGTAAGTATCTTGTAGCAGGTTTCCTGCGCTTTCGTCGCTAGAACAGATTTATGTGTAAACAGAAAACATCTACGCCACTGAGTTGGGGATAAGGAGATACCTAGGTCTCTTTCCCATTTTGAGCAGAACGAGAGAGGTAGGGACAAGTATTGCTCTAGTAGCAATCTGTATAAAAATGATATATCCCTAAAGATTGCCGATGGAGCAAGACAGGCTTTTTCAAAGGGCGTGAGTTCCCTCTCCAGTGTGTGGGAGGCTCGCAGAGTTGAGAAGAAGTGTTTGAGCTGTATATATTCAAACTGGGTCTTAGTGGGGTGAGGGGCAGTTCCCATCAAATCAGACAAAGGTTTTAGTGCAGTCCCTGAGAGTACTTGACAGAAACGGAGAGGAGAAAGCTTTGTCCCCGCCAAAAATGACCTGCCAGAAGCACCGAGGGAGAAATGAGGGTGGTCAGTTATTGGTGTCATGGGACCTTTAACATCTATCAAGGAGGACTCCACGCGCACCACCCTCAAGACTGCAAAAGTATGAGAAAAAGTGAAGGTCAGCGCGGAGCGGGCCACACCAGGCATGCTCTGTATCCAAGGAATGACCTGCAGAGCTATGGGAGAGAGAATTCTGGCTAAAATAACCCATTGCTTTTGAGAGTGTCCTCTACAGGCATCAAGAAGCCGAGAGTACATTGCGGCTTTATAATAGAGCTTACAGTCCGGAAGACCAACCCCACCGTCATCCTTCGGCTGAACCAGAACATTCCATTTGATTCTGGGCCTGCCTGGGGACCACACAAATTTCAGGAAGCACTTACGAACCCTATTCCAGAATGAGTACGGTATGCGAATGGGGATGGTCTGCAGGAGGTAAAGGAGTTTGGGTAAAATATTCATTTTTAGTATGCTGACCCTTCCGAACCATGAGAAATCCCCACGACGCCAGGACTCAAGGTCCTTCTCAAAGCGCGTAATCAGGGGTAGAAAGTTGTCCTGAAATAAGCGCGATAAATCACCGCCCAGTTTAACTCCAAGGTAGGTTATCCCTCCCGGGGGCCAAGAAAACGGGAACGAGGCCCTAAGAGAACGTACCAAATCCTGGGCAAGAGACACATTCAGAGCATGGGATTTGGACAAATTAACTTTAAAGTTAGTCCATGCCCCAAATCGAGAAAGTTCACTCTGAAGACATGGGAGGGACACTCTGGGGTTTGTAATGTACAGTAATAGGTCATCTGCGAAGGCTGCACACTTGTACTCCCGCCCTCCAATTTGGATTCCGGTGATATCAGGATTATCCCTTATTCTGGCCAGAGGATGTTCCATGACGAGAGCATATAAAAGGGGAGACAGTGGGCAGCCTTGGCGAGTACCGTTATGGATAGCAAAGGGGCCAGACAGCGAGCCGTTCACCTTAACTCTAGCTGACGGGGAAGTGTATAATGAGAGTATCTTGGAAGTGATCCATGGGCCCAGACCTAGATGGTGCAAGGCTGCCCTCAGTGAGGACCACGATATCCTGTTGAATGCTTTTTCAGCATCCAAAGACAAGATCATCAGGGGTATTTGATGTTTCTTGGCATGATGGATAATATCCATCGTTTTAAGGGTGTTATCTCTGGCCTCCCTCCCCGGCACAAACCCCACCTGGTCCGAGTGGATCAAAGAGGGCATAAAGGCTTTCAGGCGGTTTGTCAGGAGCTTAGCAAAGATTTTGAGATCAACATTCAACAAGGAGATGGGGCGATAGCTCGCACACACCTGGGGATCTTTACCTGGTTTTGGGATAACCGCTATGTGGGCGGCTAAGGCCTGTGCCGGAAAGGGAAGACCAGTGGACATCGCATTAAAAACCTTCAAAAGAAAAGGTGATAGCTTTTCAATGTAGTCCTTGTAGAACCGGGCTGTGTAGCCATCGGGCCCAGGACTCTTTCCAACCGGGAGAGATTTAATGACACATTGAAGCTCCTCGGCTGTAAAGGGAGACTCTAGGGATACGGACTGCTCTGCAGTTAGGCGCGAGGCAGAGGATAGTGGCCCATCCACTGGGCTAGGCGGGGTGGGTAGGGCGTATAAGTCTGAGTGAAAGGAAGCAGCGATGGCTGAAGTCTCAAAAACCTGGGTCCCCTGTGGAGATTTGATGAGGGGGATATGCGAGGAAGCCATTTGTTGTCGAATGGCCCTAGCCAACATCCTTCCACTCTTGTTACCAAACTCATAAAATGAGCTACGGCATTTTTGCACCATCTTCTGGTAGGACTTATCTAAAAGGCGCCGGGCATCCAGACGTGTAGGGCCCGAAGGGTGCCCACATCAAGGGCGCGTTTATGAGCCATCTCCAGTCTAGTCACTTTCTGAAGAGCAAGGGAGAGTGAGTGCACTTTTTCTCTTTTGAGCCGGGATCCATGTTTGACCAAGATGCCCCTGAGCACACATTTGAGGGCCTCCCACTGGATAGGGAGGGGAGTTGTGTCAGACTGGTGTACGTTAAGGAACTCAGTGATAGACTGAGATATGTTGGCTGCGCAGACCGAGTCCAGTAAAAGGGACTCATTAAGCCTCCACATCCACTCAGTCTTAGAGAGCTGAGGAAATTGTAAGGAGCAGTACACAGGGGCATGATAAGACCATAAAATGGAGCCGATGCGCGTGGAGTCCACCCAAGACAGAGCATGATGCTGGAGCAAAATGTAATCTATTCTGCTATAGGAGGAGTGAGAGGATGAGTAGCAGGTGTAGTCCCTGTCGGCAGGATGGTGCAGGCGCCATGGGTCACAAAGCTGCAACTGCAAGAGGGCTCTCTTAACCCTTTTGATCGCCCCATAAGAGAGTGCAGCCCGTCCGGAAGAGTTGTCTAAGGTGGGGTCAAGAGTAAGATTGAGGTCCCCGCACAAGATTACAGTACCCTTCACAAGGGGGATCACCTTGTCGATTAAACCAACGAGAAAGGCGACCTGATTCTGGTTTGGAGCATATGTGTTGATAATCGTAAATTCCCTCCCCTCAATGCTCAAGATCAGAATCAAGTACCAGGCATCAACATCCACCACACAATCTAGCAACTGGAAGGGCAGGTTTTTGTGGAGCGCTATGGCAACTCCTTTAGATTTGTTAGGTTGGTTATTAGCAGTAAACCAGGTGGTGTAGTGGCGATGACGCAGATTCGGGGAAGAGCCCTCCTTGAAGTGCGTTTCCTGAAGGCAGAGAATCTGTACCTTTTGCTGGTGGAAATGATAAAGTACCTGGTTGCGCTTTGATGGCGAGTTCAGGCCGTTCGCATTATATGATGCAAGTTTGAGTGAAGATATGTCCAGATCCTAGAGGGAGAGACACAAACAAGGGAGGGGAGGGGGGAGGGGAGGAAGGGAGGAGACAAAGATTAAGGGGTAAGAGAGAGAAAAGAAGAGAGAGGAGGGAGAAGAGAATTAAGAGGAGAGAAGAGAGGGAGAAAAGAAAGGACAGCGGGAGAAAGGATTATAAGGCAGGGAGAGCCCCTAGCCAAAATGGAAAAGGCAGTATAACAGGGACCAAATGGTCCACTAAGACAGTCACCCAGGAGGGCTCGACTCCAAGGAGAGTGTCCAAACCTATGTGGGGAAAGTGTTAGCTAGAGAGTAAAGATCCACCTATCTACCCTGCATTGAAAGAATAGACTAAACAAACAACATGTTGAAACAGCAAAGTCCACAGCTAGTGCGTATAAACCAGGGGTTATAGGAGAACAGTTCGGAGCGGAGTGGAGAAGAACGTTGAAGCCTCAACTCAAAAGGCAAAGTCCTCAGGAGTGGTGAAAGACTTGAGGGTCCCTCCCAGTGTCATCCTGTCGTCTGCGGCGATTACGGTTCGGAAGGCCTTGAGAGCTCCCTGCAGAACGTTGAGAGAAGGGTTGCCCTTGTGGAGGGGACACAGTGGAGGAGGCAAACGAAGGCCAATGACCCAGGTCCACTGGGGGGAGGTCGAGTCCTTGCAGAAATCCGGGAAGATCTTTAATGGTGCGTAGAATAGCAGAGTTGCCTTTATGACCCGCTATTAATGCAAAGGGGAAACCCCATCGGTAGGGAATCCCCTGTTCACGCAGGAGAGAAAGAACGGGTTTCAATGTCGCCCTTTGAGCTAAAGTGTAGCGGGATAAGTCCTGCAGGATCATAATGGGAGCTCCAGCAAAAGAGAGGGATTGATGCTGCCGAGCCTGGAACAAGATCCGCTCTTTAACCGCGTAGAAATGAATGCGACAAATTACATCTCGAGGCGGCGCTCCTTCTGGAGGAGGAGGGCGCAATGCCCGATGAGCTCGGTCAATCTCGATATGGGAGGACCGTGGTCTGTCCAGAAGATTGTTGAAAATGCTGAGGAGTGCAGGGAAGAGATCCGCAGGGGGTACGGTCTCAGGGACGCCTCGAATCCGAATGTTGTTGCAGCGACCCCTGTTTTCCAAATCATCGAGGTGCTGCTGAAGGTTGTGTATTTGGGTCCCATGTAGTTGGGTAACTTCTTGGAGCGACTTGGGAGACATGGGAGACAGTGTCCACCCGTCCTTTTAGAGTATTGAGTTCTGCTCGGACTTGGGCAAACTCCTGTTTACACTCCTGGAGGATATTTGATGCGAAAGCAGAAAGGTCCTCCTTAGATGGTAGGGAGCAGAGAAGTTGACGCAAGTCCGCCACCGTGGGGGCCCTAGAGTCTTCCATTAGGGCTGATGGAGAATGTCCGTGTAGTAGCATTGGCGGGAGGTTAGCAGCAGGCGCCCCAGAAGTATTGAGAGGAGGAAGAGCCTGGGCTTGCGGAGAATTGGGGCATATCCCCTTATGACCCCCCCATGATGAGGATCCGGTGGACCACTGCGGTGACGCTGCCAGAGAAGGATTAGGGGAGTCCGGTGGGGACAGGGGCCCCCTCTGACGGAATGGTGGAGCAGACTGGGGCCTATCAAGCAAGGGACATGAGTTCCCAGCAGAGGGATGGTGGCTGTTTGACGCCCCCTGGTTCAGAAGGGGTCTAGGCCTGTCCTGTGGCAGGAGAGGATGAGGCCCTTCAGCGTGTGCCTGCTGGGGGCAGAACACCAAGGCAGTAGGCCGCAGAAAAGAGGCCCCAGGAACATTCTCGGCAGGCAGGGAGCCAGGGGCTACAGGTGACCCAGGTGGGGATTGAGAAACAAGCAGAGGACTTGCCTGCACTCCAGCGATCAAGTGCCTGGACTGGGTCTGGCGGTCGGGCGGCTGGATATGACCTGCTGGCTGCTGAGGTGAGTCCGGTGTATGGAGCGGGCCGCCGCCATGTTGGAATGTGGCGGTCTGCGCGGGCACCTCCCACTCCAAGGGAGATGCAGGAGAGCGCATGGCGTCCTCGCCGCGGGGACTCGGAGGAGCCGAGCGGGTCCGGAGTGGGGTAGGTGAGGAGCCAGCTTGCTGCCGAGGAGCAGCCAAGGAGTGGGCCGGTGATGTGGAGCCGGGAGTAGACCGGCGGCCGCCGCCGCCACGTTGCAGGCCGTACTCACGCTCCGGTGATGCAGGGCCGGAGCCGTCTTCTAGGCCCGGGGGCCTCCTAAAGAAGGCAGTAAGGTCCCCTTGAGATGCAGAGAGGGTGGCCGATGATCGGCCTCTACCTTTCCTGGTTGATTTGCCCATGATCACTGTGGATTCAGCTCGATGGTGAGCAGGGAGACGGAGAAGACACGTCTTCACGCCGCCATGGCTAGCCACGCCCCCCCACCCATCTCAAAATCGCTGTTTTTCTCTGCGTTCCGTAGTGTCCGGCAGAAAAAAACAGCGTCCGTTAATTTTGGTACCGAAAACCCGAAGTCTGTACTGCGCATGTGTGCGTAGTACAGACTGTTTGGGCAGTGCAAAGAAAGTTCTGGCGGCGCTCCCGGCCACAAGGATCAAGTTACCTGGAGGGGCCGGGCGGGCTGTCAGCAGAACGAAGGAGGCTAGGAGGAGCCAGCCAACTGCCGTGCCGAGGCAAAGAGGAGGAGGCGCAGGCGCAGTCAGTCAGGCAAGCAATGGAATACAACCAGCTAGCATTCGTACAGACGTGATGACATCATCATGCGGCGCGCCGCCGGAAGTTACATTGGCATGGAGAACTGTCTTAAGGAATCAGGTAAGTATGTAATTTTTGTTTTTATTTCACTGCTGGGGCACCATATGGGGGCTATCTGTACCAAAGGGGGCTATCTAACATCTGGGGGCACTATGGGGACTACCTGAACTACAGGGGGCTATCTAAACAACTTTGGCACTACAGGGACTATCTGAACTAAAGGGGGCTATCTAACTCCTGGGGGCACTATCTGTACTAAAGGAGACTATCTAAACTACTGTGGGCACTCAATGAGGCTATCTATTCTACTTAGGGCACTATTTGAAGTAAAGTGGGCTATCTAACTTCTGGAGGCACTATGGGGGCTATCTAAACTACTGGGGCACTACATGGAGCTATCTATACTACTGGGGGTACTATAGGAGGCTACCTAAACTACTGGAGGCACTACAGGGAACCATTTAAGCTACTGGGGCACTAGAGTAGACCGTTTAAGCTACTGGGGGCACTATAAGAGGTATTATAATTACTGGGACCATTACAGCGGGTCCTTATTATGTCTGGTAGCACTACTGGAGGCACTATGGGAAAAATGATTTCTATTATGGGGAATTATTACTACTACCAGGGGTACTATTGCTGGTGTTACTATCATTAGTACATTATGGAGGGCACTACTTCTAAAAGGGCTACTCGTGGAGCATTATCACTATTGGCGCACTATTACTAATGAGGGCACTCTAGGAGAGAATTATTACTATCATTGGGACTTTGGGGAGCACTGTAACTATATGGGGTCCTACCTATATGGCACTGTTATATCTACAATATAGTATTTGGGGACATTGGGGAGCACAGTGGGCACAGTATTTTGGGCAGCAGCACGATAACAGAAAAGTGGGTAATCTAAGGTGTCTTTGTGGCAAACTCCGCAGAGAGAAGATGGGGCTGAAAGAACTCGTCATGGTGGTGTGGGCCAAATAGAGAAGATGAGAAAAGAGAACATCTACATCAGGGAGACGTCACTGGATTAAAGAGGTATGTGGTGATGTGTCATCTTGTACGTTTGGTATTGGCGAATGTAATGTCCATCCAAATATGTGTTTCTTCAGCAAGGACTTTCCGGTATATGGTATGTTACTGCTGCAGCCAATCAGTGGTCTAATGTTAAGAACTGGCTGCAGTGGACACATACCATACACCTGCACATCACCAACATTGTGACAGATGTGCACACTTGCCCATTACATGCCTGTCAGTCTTTGTTTACGTGGCAGCAGCAATGATGCCAGAAAGTCCAGTGTGTCACTGCAGCCATATAAACAAAGCACTCAGACTAGAATGGCAGGGATGTAACAGCTGAAAATTGTTGATTTATTTTTTATATGCCATATTTTGTTTTTAAATACTGAACAATCCTCTTTATTCTGGGGCGTGTCCTCTAAAAAGGGGTGTGGTTTATTATGTCCTTAAAAATTTTGGTCTGTCCGTAAATTTTGGTTCAGTTGTCCAGAAAAATTTGAAAGGAAGGTTGGCAACCCTGTGTGTCGTCATCTTAATTTCCTGAGTTGCCTCATCTTCCTCGCGCGCTGGAGAAGGGGGCGAAGCTACCAGGGAGGAGTCTGCATCGCTAATGAATTGAATTCATACGCAACAGCGTATAGAGTAACTTATACGTAGCAATAGCGTATAATTTATAGGACAAACTACATAGCGAATGAGTACAAAACCGAAGCGAATCACCTAATATTCGGATTCTAATATTAATAGCTAAAAATTCCCAAGATTCGATACTAATCAACGAATCAATTCGCTTATCTCTACTCAGAATGGCAGCCAACATTTAAATATCAGAAGAAAAAGAGGAAGGCATCTGCCACCAAAAAGACAATTTTTGAACATTTATTAATTAAAAAGACAGTGAAGAACATTTTTAAACAGGTGGTATGTTGTCAAGACCTACCATACCATATTTTTCACCCTATAAGAAGGACTTCCCTCCCCTCAAAGTGGTGGGAAAAATGTCAATGCATCTTATAGGGAAAATACTAATGAGTGCTTCCATTATGGAAGCACACATTACTATCGGAGGACTAGGGAGCTTAGGATACAGCAATCTGTGTGCTGGCGCTGTACTCCTCACTTCATGGTCTTCTCTTGCAGGCGCTGCATGCTCTTCTGTGACCTGAGCATGTAGGTCTACTCGGTGAACAGGTGAGCTGAGTTGTTGTTTTTTTTTTTTTTGTCTGTCTGATAAATAGCAGTGCTAGCAGGAAAATTACTACCTGCAAATATTAATACTAATCACAGTATTAACCATAAAACATATTAAATGTATTTTATTCTTTTATTGTTTTTTACTTTCATTTGAAGAAAATTTATAGAATATTGCACAGAAATATGGAACAAACAACATGAACTTTTAATGTTTTGGCATTTTGTCTGTTTTCATATCTCGTTGATTATGATAAAACCTGTTATTTGAGGACATGTAGGACTGACTCATCTACTGAATGTTTGAATATTGACACAAGCCTACGTTATTCCACAAGGCAATAAACGACCCAGTTGATTAAATAGTAATACTTGTGAGGCGCAAATTTAAAACTAATTAGTTTTATTATTATGATCTCAGCACAACATCGTTTCATTCGGGTTCTACATTAAGTCACTCATAATTACTTATTAATTGCAAAAAGATTTACTCTTGCATAAGCTTTATCCATTTGGCAACATGACTATTTTTACTTTTCAATGTTGCTCAGCAACTATTAGTCATTATCACTCTGTAAAGTTAACTGGCATGTCCCGGAGATGGATTTGCTATGATGAGCAATGCAAAATATAATATGTTGCAGTTGAAATAATAATGGTAAGAGAAAACTTATCAAAATAATATGTTCATTTCACAAAAAAAAATCTAAAAATGTGTTCTATTATTTGTGCATGAATAAAGAATCCAGTTTTGAGCTCTTATAGCTCAACTCCACATTTCTTTGATACATATACAGTAGTGGTCAAAGTAAGACTTTTTTATTAGCTTTCTTACAAGCGTTTGGATATTGAGATACACCTTGAGGTTGATATTTGCTGTCAACTCCAGTAGCTTGCAGCTGTGGTCACTTCAAGAGTACATAACTTTCCACAAGCTAAATATTGAGTTGTGGCTGTACAGATCCACAACTAAAACAGGTGAGTACCACTTTTCTTATCTGTAATAGGTGTAACCACAGTCAGTCCTGATTATATTACCCTGAAGGAACACCATTCTCTTTCTTTTTTCTTTGCAAGCTTATATTATTGGTTACATGTTCCAGTATTTCTCAGAGTTGCAGGCAAGTGTCATTGCAAGATACTTTATATAGATTTGCATACTACTTGCTTTCTTATAAGTGAAGAATCTACAAACATGCAAAGGGAAAGATAACATCCTCAATGGATTTCTTCCCTGACATTTGATGTCACCATCTTGATTGAAGATCTTGCACGAAATTCTGTGCACTAAAATGTATGGTGTCACCTCATCAGCTGACTTGATGACGTCATCACCAGCCACGCAAGATTTCATGCTATCTTCAATCAAGATGGCGGTGGCCAATTCGTCACGATCAAATGAATGAGGATATGCCGCGATCATATATGAACATGGCATCTGAGGGATACAATGATGGGGGGGCACAATCTCCCTGTCATTGCACTCACTACTTACAAAGAAAAGCGCTTCATGATGAAGTAATTCGTCATGAAACTTTTTTTTTTTTTAATTCGGCGAAGCACCTGAATTGAATTTTCTAATACTTTGCTAATCTCTAATTATTTTAACTATTGTTTTTGCTTTAATGAGCATTTTTTTAAACACCTGGCATGAAGCTCAGGGCACTCTTCTGAAGTCTTCTTTTCCATTACAGTTCATTTTGCTAATGAATGTTTTAAGACTACCATATAGTTTATTAGTTAAAGGAAACATATAATAAAGAAATGGCCTATTGTTTAAATTATGTTTTTATGTTTAACATTTAAATAATTTTTGATGATATTATATTTAGTTTTCAATGTCACTATCTATATTTAAACAAAAACCATAAAATCCTGCAGTTTTGGCACTGTCCGCTAAGCCTAATAATAGGCGCCACTTTTTGGTCTGTACAGATCACTTTACTGCAGTTACCTGCTTTAAGCTTTAAAATTTATGACTTTAAAATGTATCAGTTTGATCTTAACAATATTTAAAATAACTTTACATAATATTCAATTCATCTGTATAAATATATAAAATAATTAAACGTTCCCTTTTTGAACTGCTTAGAGTAATGTTTAATCACTTATAACTTGAAAGGTAAAATAATGAAATTATAAATGTCCTAATTTTGTGGGTAAAATGCTGCTCCAATTAACCTAATTTCACTTCTAATTTGAAAGTATCTCTTTGTTTATGTTACTATGGCTCTAAAGTGGTTGGTAAAAAATGATAAAGACAGAAGTCAGAATAACTAACATTCTCTGGTTTGTCTAGGCTCTGAAAAGCTCTGTGGTTTTGAACATTGAATTCCCCTTAATTTTCTTTCCACTTCACTATATCATTTAAACAAGTAAACATTGGATACCAAAATCGTGGTTTGAAGGGACACTTATCAGAAGGGTGTGTTTTTATACATAGTTGGACAGATTTACTAATGATGTCACACTTTACACTGTCTAAGAATATGAATCACAGTCTTAATATTAGACAAATTTACCATTCTGGCTCATGGACCTGTATAAATTTTAAGTATCGTAAACCATGGGCCAAATTTATGCTAGAATTCCATCCAAGCTCCAAAAATTTGTCTGTGCACCAGAAATTTCTGTCCGTGACTTTTTCCTACAGTGTGCAAGCACATCCACTGCTGCTGGATTGCAGGGTGGTCATAACACCTGGATGTCAGAAGTGCATGATATGATGGAAAATGAATCAAGCCAGCAAAGCTTGACAATCACATTACAGTAGTAATTGCCTTGTATTCACTTTTTCTACATGATAAATGTAATTTTCTGATGTGTGACAAGTTTATGCAAAACGGTTTGCCATGCTAAAAGCACTGATAAAGAAGAAGTTAGTGTACCTGAGTTTTTGCCAAAAACTGCAAACTACGCTGGGTGTTTGTTGCCCATCAGTTATTTACCAGATGTGCCTCATCTTATTGCTACCAGATACATTTTTCTTATTCTATTTCCCCCATCTCTGCTGCGCTGCTATTTTCTATTATCTCTATGGTAGGGGGCATATCACTTAGATGCCAGTCTGCCAGTACTGTACTGATACTTCTGTTTCCTTTTTTCTCTATATACATTATACACAGCACAGCATATATATATATATATACACAGCAAACAAAAAAGCTGACTATGGATGCTTAGTTCTATAACAGGTCTTTATTGCATGGACACAGAACTAAGCAACTGGAAGAGCTCAGCTCTCACAGGTTGTTGCAGTGCTGCATACCTGGCTGATAGGGGAGGCATTGACTTTTTGTAATCTGTCTCTGCTTCTGTGTTGCTAAAAACACAAAAAGCATGGCAAAAGGGGGTAGACAGCAGATTTAGTGGTACAAAGTTTACAGACATGTTTCAAGTGGAAAACACTGATATTTGCAAAGTGAGTATATTGTAAAGTTTCTAGCTATCACATATACTATTAGCACAAATTGTGTGAAAAGTTAATGTCCATATAATGAGCCAGGACAGGAACAGGAAGTGATATTAGAAAATGATATCCAAAAAATCCACTCTCTTTTTTTAATCAAAGGAAATACATAAAATAATCACATATAGATTCTTAAAGGGGTATTCTCATCTTAGACAATGGGGGCATATCGCTAGGATATGCCCCCATTGTCTTATAGGTGCGGGTCCCACCGCTGGGATCCGCACCTATATCCAGAACGGAGCAGGGAGCGCTGCGCCTGGAGGACCCCAGGTTTCCAGGGGTCCGGCTACCACCAGGCACAGCTCCCCGCTGTGCTCATAGAAATGAATGGGTGCGCAGCGCGCAAGCGCGGCCACCGCTCCCATTCATTTCTATGGAGCCGACGGAAGTAGCTGAGCTTGCGCTCGGCTATTTTTGGCGGCCCCATAGAAATGAATGGAGGGCGGCTGCGCATGCGCTGTGCACCCTCATTCAGTTCGGGGGCTCTGTTCTGGATATAGGCGCGGGTCCCAGCGGTGGGACCCACACCTATAAGACAATGGGGGCATATCCTAGCGATTGTCTAAAATGAGAATAACCCTTTAATATGTCATTTAAAAAGTTGATTGAATAAACAAGTCAATTAAACTTTTGACATGTCAAAGAAACATATGAAAAGTTTCCATCAGTGCAGGGCCATGAATTTGGGCACTAGAAGATCACTAGAGCATAGACCTTGGTGTTCTTCCTAGATCTCTTTTCTTTCTTTCCTAAGTAATCTGTGGTAGTTCTAGCTCATAGATCGCACCAGCAAAATTTTGTAATATGCCTGCAGTTATACTGTGTACCACAAAAACACTAAATGGTGCATGCACGTTTTTTCTTTCTCTTGACAAATAAGACAAACTAACAGTGTTCTTTATTTCTTAATATTCTTTAATATTATTTCTTAATATTCTTTATTCTTATTTGAAATATCTCTTAAATGGGTCTTTGTCAATAATTTATAAATTAAAACATGGCTGAAACGGTAAACAGCTACAGCCAAAATTTGGCCACATCAATCACATGCCTTTGTTTTGGTAAGTTGTTGGACTTGGAAGTTGAAATCAGCTGGTGTGAGATTCATTCACAAGATTTATATATATATATATATATATATATATATATATATATATATATATATTTTTTTTTTTTTAATGGCTAGAAAACCCCTTAACCACTTTGCGCACTGGCGCCGTAATAGCACGACGCTGGGCGCATGTTTAAAGATAGCGTGGTAAATCTATGGGAACTATAAAAAGTGTAAAATAAATAAATAAAGTTTTTAAAAATAAATAGTAAAAAATTAAAAAAATACACATCATGGGTATCACCATGTGTGAAAATGCCCATACTATAAAAATTTCTTTCCCATACTGAAAACAGCGAAACGGAAAAAAGCGTCATATTGGCCGATTTGCCGTTTTTTGTAGCTTTATTTTCTAAAAAAAAATTAAATAAAAAGTCATACACACCCCAGAATGGTATAAATGAAAAGTTTAGATCGTCCTGCAAAAAATGAGCCCCCATACAGCTCCGTACACATAAATACCAAAAAGTTATTGGGGTCAAAATATGGCGACAAAAAAATAAATAAATTCCAACTTTATAATTATTTTATCACTATCAAAATGGAAGAAAAACTATACATATTAGATATTGCCGGATTCGTACTGACCTGTAGAATGAAAGTAACTGGTCAGTTTCAATGCACATCAAACGCCATAAATTAAAAACCCCGTAAAACTGTGGCGGAATTGTGTTTTTTTTGCAATTTCACCTGATTTGGATTTTTACACTACATCATATGCAATATTAAATGGTGGCGTTAGAAATTACAACTTGTCCTTCAAAAAAAAAAAAGCCCTCATACAGCTATGTGAACAGAAAAATAAAAAAGTTATGACTCTGTGAAGGCAGGGAGCGAAAAAAAAAACCTCCGGGAGTGAAAAGGTTAAATTTAGTGAGTTGTGATACTAATGTACTCATGATTTCACAGTGATCATCCTTAGTTTATCGTGAAGATTTTATGTATTCAAAGCACCACCTTAGATATAGAACAAGTGATTTCATTGGCCGTTGCTGGGTTTTATCGGCGACTTTACCTTAAAGGGGTTCTCCGGGAATTAAGAAAATGAAAATACTTAAATATTACTTTTTTTATAAATATATTCCCAAATTATGTCTCGTTTTGTCTGGGGAGCAATCAGCAGAGGAAACAAAATTGCTGCCATCCTATTAGTTCACACAAAACCTGTCCTGATCTCACAGAAGGACAAGTTACTTTACAACACTGAAGTAAAGAACTACATTATCCTCATCCTCCTCTCTACTTGTCAGGGATTATGATCCTGAATACAGGTGATAAGAACTTTAGCTGACTCTCTGGGGAATTTAGTTTATGAAGAGACATGAAGTACAGAGAGGATGGACAGGACAGACTGTGGTAATGGACACTGCATACAAGTGCTTCTGCTCATTAGCCACACCCTCTCATGTCTCCTCATCTTCTCCATTCTCACAGAGATTCACCTGTATTCAGGATCAAAATTCCTGACAAGCAGAGCAGAGAGGAGGATGAGGCAGCTCTATAGTGAAGTAACTTGTCCTCCTGTGTGATTAGGACAGGTTTTGTGTGTACTGATAGGACACCAGCCATTTTATTTCTCCTAATGATTGCTCCCTAGACAAAATGAGCAAATATAAGTAATGAAAGGTATTTGTGAATATATTTATTATGAAATAATATTTCAGTATTTTCATTTTTTTAATTGTTGGAGAAGCCCTTTAAATAGCAATAACTGGCTAAGATTCTAGAAATGCAAGTTATGTTGTATGACAGTATCGTCATTTTTTTAATCTACCGTATGTGTTTCTGCTATCCTTTAACCAACTAAGAACAACCAGTTCACAATGTATCTAAGTACTTCCTTGTTTCTGGCAAAACAACTATTGAATATATCCCTAGACACAAAAATGAGAAGTAATAATGTACAATGACAGATTTCCAATTGCCAATGGTCAAAGTGCCAAGTGTTGTCAAAGCACATTTTAATGTTGCTACAGCTTGATTGTGCACATGGGGAATATTTCCATGAGTTCAGCAAGTCTTAGAGTGCATACATATGAATAAAACAGATATCTTTTCACTTTAGTTTGCATTTTTTTAAATTTAAAAAGAACATGTCACTAGCTTTTGAGGGCACTAAACCACCAGAATGCCATTATGAAGTCTCATTCATATATCCTACAGTGCAGTGCAAAATTCTGTCGTGTGCTGCACACTAGCCAGAGTCTAGAAAATATAAATTTTTTCTCTCATTCATATATCCTATAGTGCAGTGAAAAATTGTGTGGTGTGCGTTACACTAGCGGCTGTCTAGAGAATACGTTTTTTCTCTCAGATACATTTAATACAGTGCAGTGAAAAATTCTGTGGTGTGTGGTACACTATCCACAGTCTACAGAATATGTTTTTGGCCTCAGATATTAATTCGACAGTTTAGTGATTACACAAAATGTTGAACCCAAGGGCTAAGGGTCGAGGACGTGGGCATCCAAGTGATGAAGGGGGGCAGAGGCTGTGGTCCTGGGCAGGGTGACACAGTACCTACTGATGAGGGAGCAGTGGAATGCCGCAGAGTTTCGCTCCCTAGCTTCATCTCGCAACTCACAAGGTCACGTGGTACACCACTATTGAAACCACAACAGTGCGAACAGGTGATGACGTGGATAGCGGATAATGTGTCCAGTAATTTATCCACCACCCAGTCTTCCACACAGTCCACCCAATTTAGCCAAGGGAGTAGACCTCTGGCTCCTCCAGCTCAACCTCCTTCCCCCCAGCCTGCCCCCCCCCATGGAAAATATGGATTCAGATTCGGCATTCTCACAGGAAGTCTTTTCAGGACCCTACCCAGAGACACAAACCACTGCTCAACAGCAACCTGAGCAGTTGCTCTGTCCCGAAGCCCAAAATTTAGAACTTTCGCAGTCTGTGGGTGATGAGAGTGTGGACTTAGTGCAAGTAGTGCATCAAGAGGTGTCGGATGATGATGAGACACGGTTGTCAGCCATTGACGTTGTTGTCAGGGCAGTAAGTCTCAGGGGAGAGCAGAGTGAGGAATCGGAGGAAGAGCAGGTGGATGATGAGGTGACTGACCCGAGCTGGGTTGGTAAGCCTAGTCAAGACAGTGCTTCTGAGGGGGAGGCAAGTGCAGCACTAGAACAGGTTGGAAGAGGCAGTGGGGTGGCCAGAGGGAGAAGCAGGGCCAGAGCAAGTAGATCAGCAACTGTTTCACGGAGTGAAGCTCCCGTGCCGAGGCCTAGATGTTCGCATGTCTGGAGGTTCTTTAAAGAAAGTGAGGATGACCGACGGACCATGGTGTGCAACTTGTGCCACACCAGGATCAGCAGGGGAGGCACCACTACCAGCCTAACCACTACCAGCATGCGCAGGCACACGACTCAATGGAACCAAGGCTGTTCACCTCCTGCGGATCACACCACTGCTCCTTCCCCTGTGTCACATGCTCGCTTTGCGAGTCAACCCCCCGCCCAGGACCCCAGCACGAGCGACTCCCGCCCTACAACCACCCCTTCACCTTCACGATCTTCCACACCCTACACCAATGTGTCCCAGCGCAGCGTTTAGCTGTCTTTGCATCAGACATTGGAGCGCAAGCACAAACGCGAATACAATTCCACCCACCCACATGCACAAGCCCTAAACGTCCACATTTTCAAACTGCTGACCCTGGAGATGCTGCGCTATAGGCTGGTATAGATTGAGGCTTTCCGCAACCTGATGGCGGTGGCTGTCCCTCAGTACTTGGTCCCCAGCCACCACTATTTTTCACGATGTGCCGTCCCAGCCCTACACTAACACGTATCAGAGAACATCATCAGTGCCCTGACCAACGCGGTTACTCTCCCTGACGGCACATTGGGTTAACTTGGTGGAGGCTGGGACCGAGTCTGACCCTGGGGCTGCTCATGTAATGCCCAAACCGAGGATTGCGGGGCCTACCTCGGTCACGGTTTCTCAGACTTATTATGCCTCTTCCTCCAACCCCTCCTCCTCCTCCTACTCTCAAATACAATCTGTGAGCACGGCACCTTCAGTCGGTAGCTCTAGGCGCAACAGCACTGCCGTGGATAAACGCCAACAGGCGGTAATGACACTGCTGAGCTTAGGTGACAAGAGGCACACCGCCCAAGAGCTGTTACAGGGAATCACGGCACAGACCGATCTTTGGCTGGCGCCGCTGAAACTCAAACCAGGCATGGTTGTGTGTGACAATGGGCGTAACCTGGTGGCGGCTCTACAACTTGGCAGACTAACACATGTGCATTATACACCAATACTATTTCCCAAAATAACAACAACCCATATAAACACTGCATATAAACACTTCCTGGCCCACGTGTTCAATCTTGTGGTTCAGCGGTTCCTCAAGACCTACCCCAATATGTCTGATTTGCTCACCAAGGTGCGACGCATCTGTGCGCATTTCCGCAAGTCAACCACAGATGCTGCCACTCTCAGGGCAGTGCAACGGCGCTTACAACTGACAGCTCACCGACTGTTGTGCGACGTGCCCACACAATGGAATTCCACATTACACATGTTAGCCAGGGTTTACCAGCAGCACAGAGCCATTGTACACTGCCAGATGACAACTTCCACGAGAACTGGTAGTCAGGTTAGTCAGCTTCCTCAAGTCTACAATGAGGAGTGGACGTGGATGTCTGATATCTGTCAGGTGTTAAGCCACTTGGTGGTGAGTGGCAATGCCGTCATTATCAGATTCACCATCCCGCTGCTTTGTCTGCTGAAAAACTCACTGCTCAGCATGATGTCAGAGGCTTTGCGCTTGTCACAGGAGATGGGGGAAGAAGATACGTTGCTTGATAGCCAGACCACCCTCAGGTTTGTTTCTCAGCGCGTATTGGAGGAGGATGAGGCGGAAGAGGAGGAAGAGAAGGAGACTGTTGGCGAGACTGAAGAGGGTACCTATGCTCATTCCTTCTTATCTGTTGAGCGTGTATGGGCTGAAGAGGAGGAGTTGGAGGAGGAGGAAATGGAGAGTCAGCCTATTGAGGAAAGGGAATTCTTGCATGTTGGGACTCTTGCGCACATGGCTTACTTCATGTTAGGCTGCCTTTCCCGTGACCCTCGCATTTTTGACAACACCGATTACTGGGTGTTCACCCTCCTGGACCCCCGGTACAAGCAGAACTTTTCCACTCTCATTCCTGTAGAGGAGAGGAGTATGAGAGTGAATCAATATCAACAGGCCCTGGTGCACAAGCTGAAACTATCCTTCCCATCTGACACACTAGCGGCAGAGGACGTAGTTCTGTGGGCCAACTAGCGGGGGAGAGGAGGGGAGCAGGCAGCTTGTCAAGCACTGGCAGGGGAACACTCTCCAAGGCCTTTGCCAGTTTTAAGGCACCCCAGCAAGACTATGTCACCCATCCCCCAGTAGGGGGGGAACTGTTCAGAAAGATGGTGAGGGAGTACCTAGCTGACCATACCAACGTCCTGCGTAATCACTCTGCTCCATACAACTACTGGGTTGCAAAGATGGACACGACAACTGGCGCTGTACACCTTGGAGGTGCTGGCCTGCCCTGCCGCTAGTGTGTTGTCAGAGCGGGTCTTCAGTGCAGCTGGTGGCATCATCACTGATAAGCGTACACGCCTGTAAACTGACAGCACTGACAGGCTGATGATTATTGAAATGAATAAAGCCTGGATTTCACCGGAATGCAAATCTCCACCAGGGGAAAGCAGCTCAACATGAAGATTCTTTTTGTATCCTCTCCTCTCCTCCTCCTCTTCGCACACAAACGCACATTTTTGGGAGGCTCATCTACAGCCAATTGACTGCAATCTCAGTCTGACCAAGGCATTGGTGGTGTCACCGCCATGCTGTATCAGTGTAAAATTTTATGTGCTTCATCTGCTACCTGAGTGTAACTTGGTCACTCTGGGTTCACCGCCATGCTGTATCAGTGTAAAATTTTATGTGCTTCACCTGCTACCTCAACTTGGTCACGTGTTGGTGTCAACACTAGAGTGCGGCTACTATACCGCACACGACAGAATTGTTCACTGCACTGTAGTATATATAACTGAGAGAAAAAAAGGAATTTTTAGACTGAGGCTAATTTACTGCAAACCACTTCATTTTTCACTGGACTGTAGTACATAGAACTGAGAAAATACGTATTTTATAGACTGATGCTGCTGTACAGCACACTACATAATTGTTCACTGGACTGTAGTGTATAGAAATGACAGAAAAACGTATACCCTAGACTGACGCTACTGTACAGTACACTACATAATTGTTCACTGGACTGTAGTGTATAGAAATGAGAGAAAAATGTATTCCCTAGACTGACGCTACTGTACAGTACACTACATAATTGTTCACTGGACTGTAGTGTATAGAAATGAGAAAAAAAATGTAGTCTTTAAATGGCGGCTATTTTACAGCAAACCACTACATTTTTCAATGGACTGTAGTACATATAACTGAAAGAAAATACGTATTTTATAGACTGACACTACTGTACAGCACACTACATAATTGTTCACTGGACTATAGTGTATAGAAATGACATAAAAACGTATTCCCTAGACTGACGCTACTGTACAGTACACTACATACACTGTAAAAGGTATCTGTGTATACTCATGGACCGGCATATGCCAGCAAAAATGAAAAAATTTTGACTATTTAAAAATGTTTTTTTTAAATGCAGTGAGTTTTGAAAGAGGTTGTTTGTTAGCACCAACAGCCATGGTTTTACCCATAGCCATATATGTGGCTTTGACTTTGACGCTGACTCAACGTTAGGGGTTGAAGTGAGTTGCAAGAGTTCTTAGAATCCCCAGATGAACATCCAAAACTTGTAAGGGCAACTGGGACACTTTCAATTTGAGTCATATTTATGTGGACCTGAATCAGACAAAAGATTTGGCGCATCAAATCCAAATCAAACTTCAAGAAATTTGCTTATCATTAACAGTCATAAAGGCTTTACAGGAGATCAGCAAGGTAAGTTTATTACAAGCAGTTTGGCCATGGGGGTTCTTTCATTTTCATGTTTTATCCTTTTTTATCAAATAAAAAGACATGTTTCACTATCATGATTTGGTTCTGCAAATAACACTTTAGTAACTGTGAAATCACTTCATTGAAGCAATCTTTAACTATGCAATTTAGAAGAATAATCTAAAATCAAACATTAACTGGTTCATTTTTGAATAACACTCAATGAGTTCTGTACTTTTCACTAAAAAAGGAAATTATATTTTTAAAATGAAAAGTAAAAACATACCAAAATTAATAATAAATATGCAATAGGCACGACATAATGGCCATTTTCCATTTTTTTTTTATTATAGCCAGACATATGCAGTAAGAATTGTTAGTTTTTAACTTTGACACACAAACTATGCTAATGAGCTCAACACTTTTTTTTACCAGTGTCTAAAGTAAATTCATTTTCTTCCATTATTAATTCAAATGAAATAAGGAGACACCACAATGAAAGAGTTGAAAATTGTTGTTGTACAGGTTAGTCGCTAATTAGATAATCGAGGAGGTGGGGTGAAATATATCCAGAAGGCATGTGGACATAAGCTTACTTATGCATAATTAGCCAGTGCTAATAGATTTTGAAATAAGGTTATCATTACCTTCATATTGAGGATTTTTGTGGATGACTTTCAGAACATGCCTCTACTAATGACTCCATATTTTCTACAGAAATAGAAAACACTATCTATACTTTTGACATATTCAAAACTGTGTAGATTACAATGAAATGCTATTAGTTAAAAATAAAATCACATCAGATCAAGTGATCTGCATGGATGTCATTGATTCATTGAACTGTAATATTAATTTATATAAATTTGCGCTAGTTCTAGTTATCTTTTTGGAAGGTAGACAATACGCATGAACTTAGAGGCTTATGTATGACAAGCCATATATTAGCTTCTCACAAGCACACATTTACCCTTGCAGGTCAGCACCAAACATACACAGATGCTAGAGCAGAGTGGGAATAGGGGCATCCATTGCAATCTGGACATTAAGACTAGTGTGGTATAGACAAAAGGACTACTCTAACCCTGTTTGTTATATAAGCCTGAGAATTCTCCATGTTGGCTTGGTCAGACATCTTATATTTCTATCTCATAATTTTATCTCAGTTAAAGTAAACAAATAATTTGGGTAGTATTGAATGATTCTGATGTGTTGTGTTCTTGCTAGAGAATAGAGGTCTCTAGGTGATTGATTAAAACAAGTTTTCTGCTTAGGACTAGCCATAAGATCGTGGAGTCTTATTAACATATGTAGGTACTCCACTGATTCTTCCCATTACTTAATTATTGTATAATTGTCAACTCTTATATTTTAGGACAAACACATTTAGTGAAGATAAACTAGGAGGAAGATGGATGAAAGGTTAGAGTATATTATTCAGGTTGATGCTTGCTGAAAAAAATTCTATCCAATTTAGAATCATAAAGTGTAATAATAGGCATATCTCCTCTTATGCATGTAAGGGTCCATTCACACATTTGTAGTTCTGGGTCATTTCAAAGGCCTCGCAAAAAAAGATAGAACATGTCCTTTTCTTGTCCACAATCGCAGAATAGGGCCGGCCATGTGCGGTCCGTAAAATGTGGAATGCACACGGTCGGTATCCATGTTTTGCGGATCCAGACACTTACGGACGTCTGAATGGACTCTCAATGGTTGGAGGTAGTCTTATATGAGATCTTTTGTCCAATTAAGTGCACAGGAGGTGTAGCTTCCCTTATGCGTTGTGATGTTCATTCATGGAATAAATCTTAATCTTAACAATTATGTCATGTATGACACATTCATATGCACTGTGATAGACTGCGGCATTGTTAGTATGATAATGGTATGCCTTCATCATCTGGGGTATAAGAATCTATTTATCTAGAGAAATGTTACTATTTGCCACATAACCATTTATGTTATCACTATACCATTTAAAACCACCCAGCTTTCCACAGTCTGCCTACTCCATATAACGCTCTATCATTTGTCTCACATGACTGCCTTTCCAAGAAGAGGTGTTTCTAGAAACTTATTTAGGCTAAATGCAGAGTCCAACAGACCCTCACACACAAGGCCCATCTGGACTTAAAGCTAGCCCTGTGCTACCACATCTTTTTAGCTGTAGGTCCTTACACCAGTGCTCTTGGTAACTTTAAAGCCTTTGACAATTAATAAAAACTGAGCTTGTCAACATTTTTATTAAGGGAATACTTACAAGATTTGTTTCAGAAATTTCTGTAACCAAAGCTCTGTTCCACTAATCTAAATTGGGTTGATTCAAGGGCATTTGCATTGCATTTCTGCCAGCCCTCGTTCAGATGGGGCATTCACAGAAATTTCTGAAACAAAACTGATGCATGTGAATATAGCTTTATAGTTTCTAGAATGAACTTGTAAAAGCCACCTGTATTAGGTTATGTTCACCAGAGTGACTGGATGCCAGCCCTGTATGTCACATAGATCCAGAGAGCTCCCCATTCATTGCTCAGCTAGATTTTTTTCAGCTTGCCAGCTCAGGGTGTGTGTTTTTTCTCAGGGGGAGTGTACTTTATGCTGCAACTCTCTCCTTGTAACTGTCACAGCTTCCAACAGAAGATATAACTAGTAACAGTTGAAGGATGAGCTATATTGGGGCGTCGCTAGGGCTTTTTATCCAGGGCCAGGGCCCCGAATCAATCTACCACTGCCCCGAACCTCGGGACTGGTGGAGACAGCTGCAGTGAGACCAGATCCTCTAAGGGGGCCCCCTGCTTCAGTAGGGACTCCAGAGTGGGGAATTTCCCAGGTTAGGAGTCCCTGCTTTGACTCCATATATGGCTATGTCCATATATGGAGTTAGTGTTATGAACAGTGAAAGGGGTATTCCCCACTATGCTTGGGAACACTCTGTATATTTATAAGTCTAGTTTAGACTCTAATTTTAAAATACTCATGTGGGGATTTGAACTCACAACCTTCTACATTACAGGCAAGTACCTTAACCACTGGGCTATGGAGCTCAGTGTTAAGCAAATAATGAAAAACCTCATAGAAGTTCTCTTGTATAATGCAGGAGAACCTCTTAGGAGGTTTGTCAATATCAGAGAAATCTCTATGAGGTTTTTCACCATTGAGTTAACACTGAGCTCAGTAGCCCAGTGGTTAAGGTACTTGCCTGTAATGTAGTAGGTTGTGAGTTCAAATCCCCACAGGAAATTTTGAAAATAAAGGCTGAATAAAGTACACAGCCTGTCATTTTGGGGTGTGTTTATTACTTTTTATTCAATTTTCTTGGGAGATAAAGTGTTCTGTTACACCATATAGGCGAACTTTTTTTCAATATTTTAAAAGTATGGGTGTTTTTGCATGCCTATAATGCCATTTTGTTCTTTTTTTGTGTGGAGAATGGGGTGATTTTACGTTTTTTTAAATATTTTCAAAACTTTTTTTTTACTTTTTAAGTCCCCTAAGTGGACCACAACTTACAATCATCAGATGTAAATTGCTCCATTAGTCTGTATTGAAATCATTATATCACAGTTCACTGCTGCCACCTAGTGGCCTGAACTGGGATATACTAACAATGAACCTGGAAGCCTGGTACAGGCTGAGGCTTATTTACAGAACAGGGTGCTTTCACCAATCTTCGCTGGTGGAAAGCGCGCCTGAAGAGAATCCCGCGTCAGGACGTAGTATGCGCACGATGACCTGACGCTGCATATGGGGGTTGAGTGGGCTCATATGGGGGCTGATGGGGGCTGAGTGGGCTGATTTGAGGTCTGATGGGGGCTGAGTGGGCTGATTTAAGGTCTGATGGGGGCTGAGTGGGCTGATCTGAGGTCTGATGGGGGCTGAGTGGGCTGATCTGAGGTCTGATGGGGCTGATTTAAGGTCTGATGGGGGCTGAGTGGGCTGATTTAAGGTCTGATGGGGGCTGAGTGGGCTGATCTGAGGTCTGATGGGGGCTGAGTGGGCTGATCTGAGGTCTGATGGGGGCTGATTTAAGGTCTGATGGGGGCTGAGTGGGCTGATTTAAGGTCTGATGGGGGCTGAGTGGGCTGATCTGAGGTCTGATGGGGGCTGAGTGGGCTGATTTAAAGTCTGATGGGGGCTGAGTGGGCTGATTTGAGGTCTGATGGGGGCTGAGTGGGCTGATCTGAGGTCTGATGGGGGCTGAGTGGGCTGATCTGAGGTCTGATGGGGTCGGAAAAGGTGATCTGAGGTCTGATGAAAAATATTTTTTTCTTATTTTGCTGCTCTAAAATCTGTGGTGCGTCTTATAAAGCGAAAAATACAGTAACTGTGTTGTTAGCGCATTATTACAAAATTTTTGGCCCCACTTTTGATTTTGCCCAGAGCCACATTTTGTCTAAAACCGGCCCCGGCTGGGGGGGTGACTGTGGGGGTTTTTATGCCGGGGGGTGTGACTGTGGGGGATTGTATGCCGGGGGGGGGGGGCGACTGAGGGCCATATTCATTGGGGCTTGGGCCCCGGATCTTTTGAGACCCTAGCAACGCCTCTGGCTATATATTATAAATTCTCAGCTATGAAATTTACCTTCACAGTATTTTCTTTCAGCTGAAAGATAACAAATTGAACATCTTTTTCCCTCTAAAAAAATGGGCTGTGAAGTCTCTCTGTCTCTCATTTTTTATACATTGAATTAATAATGTTAGAAAATATATTACATCTTAAGTGTTTGATTAGGCTGATTTGCTATTCAGAACTCAGATGGCTGAGAACCCTGGTGGGAAGTGTAATGATGACCATATTGGTGTATTGCTAAGATCTTAGTGATACACACTTATTTTAACAACTTGAAAAATGTGCTTGTAATTGTTGGTGTTTTATGATTTTACGAGTAAATGCTTGTTGAGCACCGTCTGCACACACTTCACATATTTGCAGTCTGTGTGAGGTTGGTCTGTTGCGTAGCAAAAACAAGATTGCATGCAGTTTGATTGGCAATTTATTTTCGGCAGCTCTGTAATGGAATGCAATCCTGTTTTTTTGCAAAATAGACAGACCTCACACAGGCTGCATTTATACAACTGTATGAATGAAGCATAAGGGGTATCACTAGGCCTTGGTTTTGAAAGCCTAAATAGCCATGACTTCTGCTCTATGCACAATACAATGTCCACTAGTGTGTAGACAAGTGATCTCCTTAACATATGTTATGGAAGCTTATTGTTCATGTCTGTGCTCCTATAATTTCTCACTTTTACAAAAAAAAAATGCAGACATGCATTACATTCACCCCATCGAATATACGTGAACAAATGACGAGGGCAGAGATTAGAGCCAGGTTCACATAGATAGCTTCACCACTAGTAAGTCTCTGTTCTCTTCTGAAGAGTTTTCTTATAGCTACCCCCCTCATCTTAAACACTAGTCCATTAAGTGCATAGTTCATTGCCTTAGACAGTGAGTTGCTGTTCTCATTGTGTTGACACAAGCACTTGGCAGACATAGCTTAATGAGACTTAGATGAGTGAAAGGTTTTATTCAAATTGCAAAAAACTCAATTTCCATACAGCTGAATTTACTCTGCGGGCACTTTTCTGTTTGAATGCTATGCATCATGTAAAGATTGCAATGCAATAGTTGGAGAGCAGCCATGAATAGGCTACGATCCTAAACTGCCTGTGAGAACTGGTTAGAACTGTCAAGCAAGATTTTCATTTGCTGCATCCATAGCACTGTGCAGGCAGACTAATGCTTCAGAGACTAAGTGTGACTAAAAACTATGGACACCTTTAGATCAAAACAAAGAAAATATATGAAGTAACATTTTTTAAACTATATTCTTGCAAAAAATGCTACTCTCCATTGTAATTTTAACCCTTTTCACCTTCTTTACTTCTTTTCTCTCTGCAGCTCTGGTCAGTAGCTGGTCACATACAACAGTCAATCACCTTCATCTGTACATTGCAGTAAGCTCTTGTTAAATCCCACACTAGTCTTTCTCCCATATATAGAAAATCATTGCACACACTTTAAAGTAGGGGATTCTTCACATGCTTCACAAGTGATCACTATGTTAGCACTGTGAGAGCAGAGAAGCTACTAAAATTGGAAGTACATCATTGAATGCAGGAGAATGTGGACCACAATTTCAGGAGAAAAAGAAAGGGCACTACCAGAGAGGAAAATTTTATGTACATGAAAAACCTAAACATATTTTTATTGAAGTCTATTCCAGTAATACTTAATTTGAAATGAATAGCCATTAAGTAAGATACAGATATTAGTTATGCAACAAAGTAATGCACACTGGAAAATCTCTTACATAGCAGTCAAAGTTATTAATCAATTAAAGGGTTCTATAAACAAGTAATGTTGCTATAAAACCGTCACATCCGAGACATGGGTGCTTGACAGTTGAACATCATGGTCTTGGTCCCATCCTCCTAGGTGCCCACATTCTTGAGAAAATTAATGTTTTAGAATATGCAAATGAGCCCCTAAGGGCAACAAGGGTGGTGATGTGGCACCTCATTGCTCTGAGAGGATGTGCTTGATGCCCTTCATGCTGCGCCTCCACCACTGATTGACAGGGCCAGACAGTGAAGAGGTACTCAAGCCTTACCCTGAAGTCTCACGAGAACTCATTTAATGCTCCATACCTGTACAGCGCATGAGTTGAATAAGCTCCCTTCAGTATTCACTGACTGGCTCTATCAGTCAGTGGTGGGGACGCTTTATGAATGGCAGTGAACAGAACCTCTCAAAACAACAAGGTGCAACAGCACCAACTTTGATGCTTATAGTGCTCATTTGATTTTATTAAATCAATTTTCTCAAGAATGTGGGCACCTAGGAAGATGGGACCAAGACCATGAAGTTTGACTGGCAAGCACACATCTCAGGTGAGATGGTTTTATTGATAACAGAAGCCGTTTAATATAGAATAGGTGGCATGTAGAACAACATTAACATGTAAGGCAGTTGCTGCAGAATAAAAAGGAGCCCCAGGATAAGAGGTCACTTCGGTTCATTTGCCTCATTACGTGTGTAGCATTTACCTGATCAACTTTTTCTCAATGGAGGTTCATTTGCTTGTATTTTGTAATCTGTCTTTTTGTAATGTAATGGTGGACATGTGGTAGATGTGTGCTTGTACAATCAGAAAAAGTAGAAGTGCAGAGCACAAGGGGAGCGGTAGTCTGGACCTGGAAGACACAGATAAAGGATTTTAGATTACTCAGTATTTCCTTTAGAGGACAGTCACAACCAAAGTGCTTCGGAGCTAAATGCAGCCAATCTGAAATTGCTGATGTTAATAAATGTCAGCAATACTTAAACTGCATTACATTTTTAAGACCACACCTGAATAATTGTTGAGGTGCTCACAGCAATACCTACAAGTACAGTATGTTAATCCTTATTCATAGATGCAAATGTAAAAATTCACTTTCAGCAAAATTATAATTAGAGATGAGCAAGGTTTTCAAAAATTCAAAAAAATTTGATTAACTATTAGAGATGAGCGAGTAGTGTTCGATCGAGCCGGTATTCGATCGAATACTACGCTATTCGGCATACTCGATTTCAATCGAGTATAACGGCGATGGCGCACTTAGAATTTGTTTCCCCTCCCACCTTCCCTGGCGCTCTTTTTCCACCAATCACCATGCAGGGGGGGTATGACAGGCCCGCGGAGCACGCTGGCAGCGCGAAAACGGCGTTTACATGGATTGGCTGGAAAAACCATGTGACCTCGAATATTAAAAACTCAGCTCTTCCTGCTCGTTCGCATATGCTGCGTGAACTTAGTCAGGGACAAAGGCTGGAGAAGGGAGAGATAGGTTTTAGCTGTTGGACAGGCAGGAGCGTGATTAAAAGCCCTTATCAGGGCTACTATAGTGCAGTACAGTGATAGCTTTACTACAATATACACTCTGCAGAGAACGGCTGCTGTATTCAGGGATAGCTGCTGGAGTAGGGACAGAGAGAGGCATTAGTGGTGTATTAGGTGCTCTGCTACATACCAAACTATATTTGGCACTACTGTTCTGCGTTCTTTTTGGCTGCAAAACCCTGTTATATACCTAGTGTGTATATGCACCATCTGATCTGGCAGTATACGGCTGTGAATTTTTTTTTTTTTTTTTTTTAAATACAGTTTATTTGGCTCTAGTGTTCTGGGTTCTGTGTGCCTGCAATACCCTTTTTGTATACCAGGTGTAAATACCCACCGTCTGACCTGTTAGTACACGGCTGTGCACCTAGAATTAAAAAAAAAAGGCCTTTTCTTTGGCACCTGTACTGTGCGTTCTCTTGCAAAATAATTTTATATACGGGGTGTTAATACCCACCATCTGATCTGTTAGTACACGGCTGTGTACCTAGAAATATAAAAAAAATAGGCCTTTTCATTGGCACCTGTACTGTGCGTTCTCTTGCAAAATAATTTTATATACGTGGTGTTAATACACACCGTCTGATCTGTTAGTACACGGCTGTGTACCTAGAAATATTAAAAAAATAGGCCTTTTCATTGGCACCTGTACTGTGCGTTCTCTTGCAAAATAATTTTATATACGTGGTGTTAATACACACCGTCTGAACTGTTAGTACACGGCTGTGTACCTAGAAATATTAAAAAAATAGGCCTTTTCATTGGCACCTGTACTGTGCGTTCTCTTGCAAAATATTTTTATATACGTGGTGTTAATACACACCGTCTGAACTGTTAGTACACGGCTGTGAAGGCAAAATATTGTAACCAAAAAAAAAATAAAATGCGGAGGGGGGCTAGCGGAATCGGACGTGGACGACGACGGGGGCGCAGAAATGCTGTTGGGGGCCTTGTTGAAGCCAGTGGGGATACAATGCGTGCTGGTGAGGGTCAGCCAGGATCCCACTCATCCAGAATCCCTGCCTTTATGGGACAGTTAAGCAGGGGGCGGGTTACACCGCTGTTGAGGCCTGAGCAGGTTGAACAGGTGGTGCAATGGATAGCCGATAGCGCTTCCACACAGTTGTCCACCAGCCAGTCATCCACACAGTCTCACTCTGACCCTCCTTCCTCCACACCTGGCCAACAGAGTCATCCCACCATTGACCCCTCCAAGGAGCTCTTTTCGGGTCCTTTTTCAGATGTGCCGGAAGAATCCCAGGAGCTAGCAGAGGAATTTGTTTGTAGTGATGCCCAAACACTTGAGTATTCGCCATCTCCTGCTGATATGGACCCTGAACCAGCATCTGTTATCAAGAGCGATGATGATGATGAGACGCAGTTGCCATCAAGGGAGGCTGTTGGAATGTCCAGTGGGCAGGAGGAGGAGCAGAGTGAGGAAGTGGAAGAGGAGGTGGTGGATGATGAAATGACCGACCCCACTTGGCCAGGGGTGATGTCCAGCGGGGAAAGCAGTGGAGAGGTGGTGGTCTGCGCAGCACCGAAAAAGGCAGCAAGAGGCAGAGGGATGTCCAGAGGCAGAGGGATGTCCACAGGCAGAGGGATGTCCAGACAGAGAAGTGAGGCCACAGCCAGCAGGGCCGAAGCTGTTCCCGGCAGCGGGCAGTCGCGCGAAGCTCCCCTATCGAGGCCTCGTACTTCTGTGGTGTGGAGATTTTTTAATGTTTGTGCGGATGACAAACTGAGCGCGGTTTGCACACTCTGCCACTCAAAACTGAGTAGGGGCTCTGAGAAGAGCAATATGACCACCTCAGGCATGCGGCGTCACTTGGAAGTCAAGCACTGGGCTGAGTGGGAGAGAGCAAACGCAATACAACCTGCGCAAGGTCTTCCTGCCACTGCCTCTTCCCCTTTATTGTGTGCTGCCACTGCGGTCCAGACCTCCAGCCAGGACACCTCCACATCTGCCTCTGCCTCGGCTACTTTGGGGCCTTCTCCTTCAGCCTCCCCTTCCCCCGCATCTTCGCCTGCACCTTCACACTCCTCGTCCCATCAACTGTCCATCTCGCAGGCGTTCAACCGCAGGCGGAAGTACGCCTCGAGTCACCCCCAAGCACAAGCCTTAAACTGCCACATCTCCAAACTTCTGGCCCTGGAGATGTTGCCGTTTAGGCTTGTGGAGACGCAGGCCTTCCGCAACCTGATGGCAGCTGCCGCACCTCGCTATTCCGTCCCCAGCCGCCACTACTTTTCCCGGAGTGCCGTCCCCGCCCTGCACCAGCACGTGTCGCGTAACATCAGGCAGGCCCTGAGGTACGCAGTCAGCGCAAAGGTCCACTTGACCACCGACTCGTGGACAAGCGCTTGCGGCCAGGGACGCTACATCTCTTTGACAGCACACTGGGTGAATGTTGTGGAAGCGGGGACGGGTCGCAAACAGAGACGGCCTACCTACCACCCCCGCCCAAGATTGCCAGCATGGGTTCTGATAAACCCCCCTCCTCCTCCTCCGCCTTAACATCGCCCTCAGCCGCTAGCTGGAAGCGTTGCAGCACTGGCGCGGGGAGACGTCAGCAGGCGGTGCTTAAGCTCATCAGCTTGGGCGACAGGAAGCACAGCGCCCCAGAGGTGAGGGACGCCATATTGCAGCAGACGGAGATGTGGCTGTCGCCGCTGTAGCTAGGACCAGGCATGGTCGTGTGCGATAACGGCCGTAACCTGGTGGCGGCTCTGGAGCTTGCCGAACTCAATCACGTACCATGCCTGGCCCACGTTTTTAATCTGGTAGTCCAAAAATTTCTAAAGACTTACCCCAACCTGGCAGAGCTACTGGTGAAAGTGCGGCGCTTGTGCGCTCACTTTCGGAAGTCAACTGTAGCTGCTGCTAGCTTAAAAAAACTCCAGCAACGCCTCCATTTGCCTGAACATCGGCTGTTGTGCGACCTGCCCACTCGCTGGAATTCCACCTATTCCATGTTGGCCAGGGTGTGTGAGCAGCAGAGAGCATTGATGGAGTACCAGATTATGAATCCACGCGTGCCTCCAACTCAGCTCCCTCAGTTTGCCAACCACGAGTGGCCATGGATGGCAGACATATGCGATGTACTGCGTATCTTTGAGGAGTCCACCAAGAAGGTCAGCAGCGAGGACGCTATAGTGAGCGTAACCATCCCGCTCCTATGCGTCCTTAAAGAATCACTCATCGCAATAAGGGAGAACGCATTGCACGCAGAGGAGACGGGGGTAGGAGGAGACGCAACGGAGCTACACAGTCAGACCACACTTTTGTCTGCTTCACGGTGGCAGTTGCAGGAGGAGGAGGATGAGGAGGAGGACGACGTGGAGGTGGCTGTGGAAGAGGAGGAGGATGCTGGCGGCGAGGGTAGCAGTCAGGCTGTGTGCGTCCCATTGGTTCAGCGCGGATGGGGCGGAGAGGAGGCGGAAGAGGAAGAGGAGGAAATGGCAAGTGATCCTTCTGGTGGGGGCAGTGACGTCATGCCTATTCAGAGTCTGGCACACATGGCTGACTTCATGCTGGGCTGCTTTTCCCGGGACACACGTGTTGTCCGGATAGTGGAGAACAAACTGTACTGGGTCTTCGCACTCCTGGACCCCCGGTATAAAGATAACGTCTCCTCTTTTATTCCGGTAGAGGAGAGGACAAATCGATTGCTGGAATACCAGAGGGAACTCGTGCAGAACATGATGGAGATTTTCCCACCCACCATCGCTGGCGGCAGAGAGGAGAGGGTCTCCCAGAGTCCCACAACATCGATCAGGCCCACAGCCACCAGGGGAACACTCTCCAAGGTGTGGGACACGTTCATGGCACCCCCTCGTGCAACTTCCATCACTGCGGGGCCCGCTATCAGCAGGAGGGACAAGTATCGGCGGATGTTGCGGGAGTACCTGGCAGACCGTACCCCTGTCCTCCCCGATCCCTCGGCGTCCTACACTTACTGGGTCTCCAAGTTGGACACGTGGCTGGAACTGTCCCTGTACGCCTTGGAGGTGCTTGCCTGCCCTGCCGTCAGCGTGCTATCAGAAAGGGTGTTCAGCGCAGCCGGGGGCATTATAACCGATAAGCGCAGCCGCCTGTCAACCGACAGTGCCGACAGGCTGACGCTAATCAAAATGAACAGCAAGTGGATTGACCCGGACTTTGCTTCTCCAACAGTGGAAAGCAGCCAAAAGTGAAGTGCCATCTGTATGAAGTGCCATTTCCTCCTCCACCTCCTCCTCCTCCTCCTTAACCGCCGTAGATTTGCTCCATAAAAAAAAAAAAAAATATTTATGGCTCACCTCTTGGGCCTACAAACAATTTTTAAGAGGTCTCACCTCTTGGGCCTACAAACAATTTTTAAGAGGTCTCACCTCTTTTGCCTCCACACAATTTTTAAGACGTCTCACCTCTTGGGCCTACAAACAATTTTTCTCATGCCTCACCTCTTGGGCCTACAAACAATTTTTAAGAGGTCTCACCTCTTTGGCCTCCACATAATTTTGAAGAGGTCTCACCTCTTGGGCCTACAAACAATTTTTATTATGGCTCACCTCTTGGGCCTACAAACAATTGTTAAGAGGTCTCACCTCTTGGGCCTACAAACAATTGTTAAGAGGTCTCACCTCTTGGGCCTACAAACAATTTTTAAGAGGTCTCACCTCTTGGGCCTACAAACAATTTTTAAGAGGTCTCACCTCTTGGGCCTACAAACAATTTTTTAAGAGGTCTCACCTCTTGGGCCTACAACAATTTTTATTATGGCTCACCTCTTGGGCCTACAAACAATTGTTAAGAGGTCTCACCTCTTGGGCCTACAAACAATTTTTAAGAGGGCTCACCTCTTGGGCCTCCACTTAATTTTTTCGAGGGCTCACCTCTTGGGCCTCCACTTAATTTTTTCGAGGGCTCACCTCTTGGGCCTCCACTTAATTTTTTCGAGGGCTCACCTCAAGCTAACTTTGCGCACTCATTAAAATATTTTCACAACAAGGACCTAAGAGCCCTCGATGGGAGAGCTTTGTGTGGGGGCCTGTTATAGGGAAGAGATGCGGCCCTGCGGGCTCTAGCCTGCCTTCTCCATGAGCCTCTGGCCAGCCCACGGCCTCTTCCTGCCTTTTGCGGTCCTACGCATCCCTCAACATCCCCACTGCTTTACCTGCTAGACATGACACTGGGCCAGGTCGGGTCACTGACATCTCAAGTGCCAACAATTTGGGCATTTTAAGGCTTCTGCATGTGTTTGAGTTGTTTTTACATTTTAAAGAAGACATGTCTGACCACATCTCACACACACACACAATGACAATTAGGGGTGGGGTCTATTTGCTTTCCCCTTTGCCTATGCCATCTGTGGTTGTCATAGGCAACGTGATTTTAAGGGGTGCAGAATTTTATCTTCTTTTTTGTCTAGTTTGGCTTGGGGTCAATGGCAATGTAGAGGAAATAAGGTTTCCTTGTATGGTCTCACTTTACAGAGAGGTTACATTGTCTTTGGAGTGTATTGTTGAGAGGCTGTGATAGTTGCGTAATAGTGCGACTTGGGCTCGTTATATGCACCCAGACATGCTTCCCCTGCTGTCCCAGTTGCATTCCAGCAGTGTTGGCATCCTTTTCTGAGGTTTCAGGGTGGACTTGGTGACCTCCAAGTGGTCGAATTGAGATTTCCAAGTGGCGAGCATTTTTTTCCCATAGACTTTAATGGGATTCGATATTCGGTCGAATAGTCGAATTTCGCGGTCTATTCGAATCGAATTTCGAACTTTCGAATATTTCACTACTCGCTCATCTCTATTAACTATGAATTAATTTGTCACAAAGCGCATTAAATCAGGCCTATCCCGGCCTGCAGTTAAAGCAGAGAATGTATCCTGGTGCACATCACCGGGCAGTGTAGCAACATACATAGCTAGTTCTTTATGGTAACAAAACGGTTACTTTGCGTCACAATGACAGGCAGGTCACGTATATGGATGCGAGTATCACCATGCAGTCCAATAGTCCTAGCTAAAACCTAGCTAAATAAAAAAAGTGTACAGCATCTTTCAGTAAAGCCCTTTCATTTTACGATAAAGCCCTTTAGTGACTCTTTAGTGGAACAAAATTGGGACGTGGAGGCAGCGCCAACAAAGTAGTGGAGAAAAAAAGTTCTTTTAATCCATGTTGTAGCAGTCCAAAACACATGATTTTGATTCCCTTCTGTTAGATAGATGTAAGGCTATGGAACTAAAGCCAAACTGGTGGTCAGCAAATGCGGCGTACCAGACACGCTTTGTGCAAGCCGTCGCGCTTTGAACACCCTTGAGGGCCGGGGTACTCTTCACCCACTTCCAGCAGGAAGGGGGGCTTATGCAGAGCCCTTCCCAGGTGCCAGTAGCGAGGCGGCTGGGCACACCGACCACGGTTGGGCAAAAACTACCAGAGGGTACTGGGAGATAAATGCAGTGTAATGGTTAGAGACAAGAGCAAGGTCAAAACATAAACCAGGACATGAGAACCAGCAGAACACCAGTACCAAAGCTGAAGCAGATAACCAAAGAGAAACACTCACCAGATAGCTTAGTTACAGCACTGAAAGTAACTGAAATAATCAGCAATGTGTGAGAGCAAACAGCTAGTTTAAATAGCCCTCATGGGATCACATGACATTGCTGACATCACACCCAATCTCCACCCTCAGGCCAAGGAAGCTCAGGTGAAGACTGAGTGGGTGAAAATGAGAAAACCTCCCACCACCTCCTTGACTCAGGAAATAAAGTGGTAGTGGTTTTCTGGCAACAGCTGACACTAGGAGCCCCGGGGTCCCGGGACCCCTGGCCAGCGTCAGCGCTGGGAATGACGGCGTCCCGTCTCCCAGCAATACCAGGACGTATAGTGCATCTCATAGAATGACATGCACGCATGAAACGCGAACCCTTACTGGATGTGAACCCCGGGGTTGACACCCTGCCCCCCGTGGCCAGCGTGGAGCAAGGGATGCCACGCTGAGGGGCCAGAGACCTGACAATAGAATAACTGTGCGTCACTATTCAGCTTAGTTCGCACTTCACTTATTTGGTGGGTATTCTCATCAGTTATTGTCAGCCCAAAGCAGGTGTGGGTCAAAACCACAGAACAGGTGTAGATCTGTTTATGATACCTAATCTGAGAGTAGGCTTGGCTCCTGAAGTTGTCTCACAATAAGTAAGTGAAACAACTGACCAAATAACAGAAGTGTGAACTTAAAGAGGACCTTTCACCACTCCTGACATGCCTATTTTAATAGCTTCATGCATTCCCCACGTACTAACAATTCTGGAGCATCTATTCTTATGTCTCTGTGTTGTGCCATTCCTTTATTATTTGCACTAGAAGTTGTGAATGAATTGCTATTTGCCTTCAGTAAGGGTACAGAGGGGAGGTAACCATTTGGGGTGTGTCCCTGCACAGACTCACTCTATCCAATCAGTGCTGCCATGTTCAGACTGTGCAGGTACGCACCTCCAACTGGACACCTCCCCTCTGTTCCTTTACTGAAGCAAAGAGCAATTCACATATAACTTCTAGTGCAAATAATAAAGGAATGGCACAATATAGAGCCATAAGAATAGATGCTCCAGAATTGTTGTTACATGGGGAATGAATAAAGCTATTAAAACAGTAATGTCAGGAAGGGTAAAAGGTCCTCTTTAACCTTATAGATCAATGTTAGTGTCAGCTCCAAGATTCAAGTAGTGGCTCCATGACAGTAGGGAGAGTGTCAGCAATAAGGCTGTGTTCTTATGACTGTTTAGTCTTCAGTTCTTCAGATCCGTCAGAAGAACAGCCCAAATAAGTGGATCCTGTAGAGCAGGGGTACTCAACTGGCTGCCAGCTGTCCGGACCCCTTGCTTGCACCAGAAGCAATGAACGCTTCCATCAATGCGCTGCCGGCCGATGTGGGCGGAGCCTGCAGACTGGAAATCTGCATAAGCTCTGCCCACATAGTGCTGCAGCTCGATGCAGTGAAGACAGGAGGACTGTGAGCTTCAGGAACGGGACAAGGTGAGTAGTGCTATGTGTGTTTTTTGTTTGTTTTGTTTTTTTAATACAGAGGGGGCACAGAGGAAATTATAACTATTGAGGGGGGACAGAGGACCCTATACTTATGGAGGGGAACAGAGGACTTTATACCTATGGAGGGGCAAAGAGGACATTATAACTATGGAGGGGGCACAGTGGTCTTTATACCTATGGAGGGGGCACAGAGGACTGTATACCTATGGAGGGGGCACAGAGGACTTTATACAGATGTAGCAGCACTAGCGATCACAGGAGAATCGCGTGAGCGCAGAACAATATCGTAAATAGAGTACGCATCTGATTATTTGTACGCTAATGCTATTCATTGTACGCTAATGCGAACGCATTTGTATGCTAATGCTATGCATTTTACGCTACTGCGTACGCATTAGCATATGAATACTATGCATTGTATGCTACTGGGTAAACATTTGTATACGCATACGCGGTGTTGTTGTCCCTCCTTATATATTTTTTTGTTTTGCAGCTCGGACCTTCATCCTACAGCAGACTCAGGTAGGTGGACCTTCACCAAAAGTACTTGAGTACCCCTGCTGTAGAGCATCTGCCATCAAACTGTCAGTATATGGTCAGCATTTGATCAGTATTGGTAAGTCAAAAACAGGAGTGTGTCCAAAAGAGAGATAACATGATGGAAATATTTGCATGTCTTCTGTGTTTTGGATCCACTCCTGCTTTTGGCTTTCAAATCATGACCAAACCATGTGATAAGGCCTCATGCTCAATTTACATGAGTTTTGGCCATTTTTGTCTGAAATCGGTTTTATTCAAATGGAAAAGAAGTTCTGCATGCAGAATGAGTGTCATACCAAATGGATCCGTCCCCATTGACTTACATGCAGCTGGGGACGGATCCGCAATGCCTGCGGGCATTCGTTCGCAGGGGAGCCAAGCGCTACAGTGCTCGTAACGAGCATGTTCGCTCATCTCTAATTATAACATGTTTTTACTTTTCTACAGGTGTAGACAGACAGTCCTATAACTTCTGCTTCACTGGCTGAAAACTTGTAGAGCAGACATCTCTCACATCTTGAATAAATCCTTTTAATAAGCTATGAGGATAGAAGGTAATTTATAGAAATGTCTCAATCTAAGTCTACTCATGCCTTGTAGTGAAGTTAACCATCTGCCTGACTCCTCCTGTTGAAGAATTCCTCATCCTATAAATATAGCATGACATATGCTGCGTATATCTGGGCTCCAAACGCCACTTGCAAAAAAAAAAGGAAGGATTTCTGCTGTGCAAGCAATCAGCATTACAGATTTCTGACACCTCATGTAATGTACAATTATAAGAGTAATAACAATAATAGATTGTGTTGATTACAGAGCAAATAAATGAATACGTAAATGTAATGATTGTACAATACAGCCATTTCCAGGCAAACATTTAATAAATACATGTGGCATTTGAAAGATCATTCTGTTGCCATATGTCAGTACAATATGATATCACCGACTTGTTATACCTAACCAAAGTGCAGAAGTAGACTACTGTGGGACAAGGTGTTAATGACGTGTGTAACACTTAGGCACCATTCACACGACCATGTGAATATTGCGGAATACATGCGGCCCCATTCACCTCTATGGAGCCGCGGCTCCAATGAAGCATGTCCTATACTTGTCCGCACACACGGACACGTATAGGCATTTTGAATGGGCCCGCAAGGCGTGTGTTCCGAGCGTGCAGAACACACGTCGGGCGGCCCCCGTATTATTGCTGGTCCGCAATAATGTGGACCAGCAATAATACGGCCGTCTGAATGGGACCTTATTCCCTAATAAAGCAATAAAAGGGCGGAGCTAAGAATAAACCCTTGGTTTTGTCTACTAGTTGCAGTTGCAGTTTGAACAAATCCCTTCAGAATATGTTGTATGACATTATCAAACAAAAAGTATTACTATGCAATGAATATAGGGCATTTCAAATGAAGTATTATTGTAATATACATGTAATAAAAATATTTTTAGTATTTTATGCACATTACATTATCCTCTCTGGTGGCGACCACTGCCGTTTATCCTTCTGGTCCACCATCTCCTGCATTCTGTCGTCGACTAACATGCTTGGTAGCTTCCCTACTCTTTACTTCTGTTACTGCTGGTGTAGTGATCTCATAGACAAGCAGGTGAAATGGTCCAGACATCTTTAATTTATTTATCCCTACTTCTAAATTCTAGAAGTTTATAGTTATATCTCTCTCTAGACAGTGGAGCAGGAAATTGTAGGGGTATTACGATACCATATATACAGTGGCATGCAAAACTGTGGGCATCGCTGGTCAAAATGACTGTTACTGTGAAGAGTTAAGAAATTGAAGATGAAATGATCCCCAAATGGCATACAGTTAAAGATGAAGCACACTTCCAACAATATATATATATATATATATATATATATATATATATATATTATATTTATTATATCAGTGTATTATTTTGGTTTTGTACGGTACAATGTTAGAGTGAAAACAGGAAAGGAGTACCTTGCAAGTTAAGGCTTGTTGAGGTTATCATTTCCTCAGTTTGAAGTGTAATTAAGAAATGGCACTTAACAGGAACAGGTTGAGGTCAAGAGAAGGCCTGCAAGACCAAGAAAAATTTCAGACAGCTGCTTGTAGGATTGCTAGAAACGCAAATCAGAACCCCAACTTGACTGCAAAAGACAAGAAGGAAGATTTAGCATACTCTGGAGTTGTCATACTTTGTTCTACTGTTCAGCGACAACTGTACAAATATTATCTTCATGGAAGAATCATCACAAAAAAAACCTCTTCTGCATTTTCATGGCAAAATTCAGCGTCAGAAGTTTGCAAAATAACTTCTAAACAAGCCTGATGCAAGCCTGTGGACCGATGAGATTAAAACTCTATGGCCGCAATGAGCAATGGTTTGTGGAGAATTTCATTAAAAGAACACCAATCATTAAGAATGAGGGTAGATCAATCATGTTTTGGGGTATTTCAGCCAATGGCACGGGGAACATTTAACGGGTAGAGGGAAGAATGAATTCCAAATAAAATTCCAGCAAATTCGGAAAGTATACATAATACCAACTGTAATAAAAAGCTGAAGTTGCTGACCCAGACCAAGATGGGCAAGGCACATGTGCTGGTACATGTTAGGAAAGCACCCAACTAGGTGCAGCGAAGGTCCATCACCGCCTGAAGGTGACACCACTGCTCTTGATGGCACTGCTGTGCTATCCCCCGCCCCACGACGCAGGCATAAGCCTGAAACAGCATGGTGACAGCGTAGTGACACCAACAAGTGACCAAGTTAGATTGAGGTATCAGGTGAACCACCCAAAAATGTAGCCTGACACAGCATGGCAGTGACGCCACCAATGCCTTGGTCAGACTGAGATTGCAGTCAAATGTCTGTAGGTGAGCCTCCCAAAAATTTGTTTCGGAGTGTCTGAAGTTGACCCTCCTAAAAAATTGTTTTGGAGTGTCTGTAGTTGACCCTCCTGTAAAATATTTTTTTTGTTTTTCCTGTTATTAGTTTATGTACAACCCACGGCTGGCATGGTGGGAATATATAGGTTTGCTTCACAGACGGTCCACTGCACTGTTACATTCTTCATCATTGACAATTACTTTTTCACCAACTGTTGTCTGGCAATGATAAAGGGGAAGGTGAATCCACTGCCAAAGAAAAGTGTCATCCTCCTACAAGTCTCCACTTGTTCTCAGTTGAAAAGGGGATGTTCTTGCCGTGACCTTCCTCATAGTGGCCGCTTCTGCGAATGACAGAGGTGGTGTACCTACGGACAGCCTGACCGAACATGATGGCAGACGTGGAGACACTCCCTCATGTAAAATTGTTTTGGAGTGTCTGCGGTTGACCCCCCTGTAAAATAGTTTTCTAATTTTTTTTTTTGTTTTTCCTGTTATTAATTTATGTACAACCCATGGCTGCCATGGTGGGAATATATAGGTTTGCTTCACAGATGGTCCACTGCACCGTTACATTTTCTTCATCATTGCCAATTACTTTTTCACCAACTGTTGTTTGGCAATGATAAAGGGGAAGGTGAATCCACTGCCGAAGAAAAGTGTCATCCTCCTACAAGTCTCCACTTATTCTGTCCATGGTTAGGTGGACCTCATCACTAACAGCGTTGGTCAGGGCACGGATGATGTTCTGTCACACGTGCTGGTGTAGGGCTGGGACGGCACATCGGGAAAAATAGTGGCGGCTGGGGACCAAGTACCGAGGGACAGCCACCGCCATCAGGTTGCGGAAAGCCTCAGTCTCTACCAGTCTATAGGGCAGCATCTCCAGGCTCAACAATTTAGAGATGTGGACGTTTAGGGCTTGTGCATGTGGGTGGCTGAAATTATATTTGCACTTGCGCTCAAATGTCTGCTGCAAAGACAGCTGAACGCTGCGCAGGGACACATTGGTGGAGTTGTGGAGGACCGTGGAGGTGAAGGGGTGGTTGTAGGGTGGGAGGCGCTCGTGCCGGGGTCCTGGGCAGGGGGTTGACTCGCCGAGCCAGCATGTGATACAGGGGAAGGGGCAGTGGTGTGACCCGCAGGTGGTGAACGGCCTTGGTTCCACTGAGTCGGGTGTTTAGCACTCATATGCCTGCGCATGCTGGTAGTGGTTAGGCTGGTAGTGGTGGCTCCCCTGCTGATCCTGGTGTGGCACAGGTTGCACACCACAGTCCGACGGTCATCCTCACTTTCTTTAAAAAACCTCCAGACTTGCGAACATCTAGGCCTCAGCACGGGAGCTTGACTCTGTGAAACAGTTGCTGATCTACCTGCTCTGGCCCTGCTTCTCCCTCTGGCCACCCCAACTGTAATAAAAAGCTGAAGTTGAAAAGAGAATAGCTTCCAAAAATGGATAATGATTAGAGATGAGCGAGCACTAAAATGCTCGGGTGCTCGTTATTCGAATCAAATTTTTCCCGATGCTCGGATGCTCGTTTCGAATAACGAACCCCATTGAAGTCAATGGGAGACTCGAGCATTTTTTGCAGGGGACCGGGGCTCTGCATAGGGAAGGTTGCGTGAAAACCTGACAACCTCAGAAAATGATGGAAACACCACGGAAATGGACAGGAAACAGCAGGGGTAGCATGCATGGATGCCTCTGAGGCTGCCTAATCGTACCATTACCCCACATTCTGGCCAACAGCCTTGGGGTGACCCTCAAGACAATTGTGCTGACCCAGACCAAGATGGGCAAGGCACATGTGCTGGCACATGTTAGGAAAGCACCCAACTAGGTGCAACGAATTCTTCTAACGAAGAATTACTATCTGAGGCAAAAAAATGTAGTCTTTAGACTCCAGCTATTGCACCGCAAACCACTCAATTTTGCACTGGACTGTAGTTTATATAACTGAGAATAAAAACTTATTCTCTAGACTGCGGCTAGTGTATCGCACACCTCACAATTGTTCACTGGACTGTAGTTTATATAATTGAGTGAAAAAAACGTATTCTCTAGACTGCGGCTAGTGTATCGCACACCTCACAATTGTTCACTGGACTGTAGTTTATATAATTGAGTGAAAAAAATTATTCTCTAGACTGCAGCTAGTGTATCACACACCTCACAATCGTTCACTGGACTGTAGTTTATATAATTGAGTGAAAAAAACGTATTCTCTAGACTACGGCTAGTGTATTGCACACCTCACAATTGTTCACTGGACTGTAGTTTATATAATTGAGTGAAAAAAATTATTCTCTAGACTGTGGCTAGTGTATCACACACCTCACAATTGTTCACTGGACTGTAGTTTATATAACTGAGAAAAAAACCTAGTCTTTATATGGCGGCTATTTTACCGCAAAGCACTCATTTTTCACTGGACTGTAAGACATATAACTGCGAGAAAATACGTATTTTATAGACTGATGCTGCTGTACAGCACACCTCACAATTGTTCACTGGACTGTAGTTTATATAATTGAGTGAAAAAAACGTATTCTCTAGACTGCGGCTAGTGTATCGCACACCTCAGAATTGTTCACTGGACTGTAGTTTATATAATTGAATGAAAAAATGTATTCTCTAGACTGCAGCTAGTGTATCGCACACCTCACAATTGTTCACTGGACTGTAGTTCATATAATTGAGTGAAAAAAACGTATTCTCTAGACTGCGGCTAGTGTATCGCACACCTCACAATTGTTCACTGGACTGTAGTTTATTTAATTGAGTGAAAAAAACATATTCTCTAGACTGCGGCTAGAGTATCGTACACCTCACAATTAGGGATGAGCAAACTTTTGAAAAGTTCTGTTCGGTTCGGCGAACTTTAATGAAGTTCGGATTCGTACGAACCAAACCTAAAACGAACCTTGCTATAACGGCTGAATAATTGCAGCTACAATAGTGGGAGTCTGATAGGGTATAGTTTCGTTTAGTTGCAGTTGCTATTACAATGAAAAAAGTGGAAAAAATCAAAGTGCAAAAATAGTCGTCGACACCCAGGTCAACAACATTTGACAGTATTGAAGATGTCCGCTGAGCAGTCCATGTCATGCCAGAGCACCAAAAACACACGGTAGATCATGGCACCAGCCCAAGAATAGGCTGCGTTGAAGTCGATGCGGTCTCAGTGACATCACAGGTCAGAAGACAGACAGGTGTACCATTTAATTAGACCTTGTGCACCCCAGAACAGGTACACATTAGCCAAGGTGTAAGTGATTACATGGGACATAGGACACAAAGTGCAAGTTGGCAACACCGGCAGCATTGCCTTGGACCCAGTAGGGTGGAAAACAGATATTTGACAGTGGAACCAGCAGCAGTAATAGTACTTTATTGGACCCAGTATGGTTGAGAACAGACAATTGACGGAGGAGGAGGAGGCAGCATCACTTGATTGCACCCAGGCCAGTACGGTTGAGAACAGACAATTGACGGAGGAGGAGGCGGCAGCACTTGATTGCACCCAGGCCAGTATGGTTGAGAACAGACAATTGACGGAGGAGTAGGCAGCAGCACTTGATTGCACCCAGGCCAGTATGGTTGAGAACAGACAATTGACGGAGGAGTAGGCGGCAGCACTTGATAGCACCCAGGCCAGTATGGTTGAGAACAGACAATTGACGGCGGAGCGGGCGGCAGCACTTGATAGCACCCAGGCCAGTATGGTTGAGAACAGACAATTGACGAAGGAGGAGGAGGCAGCAGCAGCACTTGATAGCACCCAGGCCAGTAATGGTTGAGAACAGACAATTGACGGAGGAGGAGGAAGGCAGCAGCACTTGATAGAACCCAGGCCAGTATGGTTGAGAAAGACAATTGAACGGAGGAGGAGGCAGCAGCACTTGATAGCACCCAGGCCAGTATGGTTGAGAACATACAATTGACGGAGGAGGAGGAGGGCAGCACTTGATAGCACCCAGGCCAGTATGGTTGAGAACAGACAATTGACAGAGGAGTAGGCAGCAGCACTTGATAGCACCCAGACCAGTATGGTTGAGAACAGACAATTGACAGAGGAGGAGGAGGCAGCAGCACTTGATAGCACCCTGGCCAGTATGGTTGAGAAGAGACAAGTTGGGGAGGCAGCTTCAGCAGCTCTTGATTGCACCCAGTATGTTTCCAAATAGACAATTGACGGTGGGGGCATTAGTAGGAGCAGTATTCTTTTGGACCCAGAAGGGCCTAGTACAGAGAACTGAAGTTGGAAGCTAAGAATATGCACGCTTGTAAAAATCAGTTTTTATACATGACAAAATGTTGATGTAGAGTTCAGCACAGGACAGTCAACTTAAAAAAAATACCCTCTATCATTACAGCTAGTCTAGTAGGATACGGATACGGTTAAAT
>ONZH01011754.1:0-41909 GCA_900303285.1 Rhinella marina | reverse complement strand
GCCCTGGTGCAAGAGTTCAGCTTGGGCCCCCCCCCCCCGGCTACATACACACGACAGTTGTTTTTGCAGCCTCCGATCTGCATATTTTGCGGCTCAGATGCGGACCCATTCACTTCAATGAGCACTGTGTGCTGTCCGCATCTGTATGTCCATTCCTATTTTTGTCCGTTTTGCGGACAAGGATAGGCATTGTTACAGTGGATCTGCAAAAAAAAAAAACGGATGCCATATGGAACATCATCCTTTTTTTTGCGGATCCGCAATTTGCAGAATGCAAAACACAACGTTCATGTGAATGTAGCCTAATCCAGCGCCCCATACCTCTTACATCCAGTATAATACAGCGCCCCATACCTCGTACATCCAGTGTCGTCTCCTCTAATATAGATCTTCTCTTTCCTCATCTTCTCCTTTCAGACCAGACGCCATTTTTCAGCCATTTCTCATCTCTGCAGTTTGACAGAAAAAATCTTAGTTTACTACTAAGTTTACTAGTTTACTACCCCCCAATAATGTGCCAGAAGTGCCCCCAAAATTTCACCCCAATAATGTGCTAGTAGTCCCCACCCATAGATGCCCCCCCAATTATGTGCCAGTAAGAAACGCCCCAATAATGCACCATAAGTTCCCCCCATTGATTCCCCCCCAAATCATGTGCCAGTAAAGTGTCCAACCCCCATAGATGCCCCACAAATTATTTTCCAGTAAGAAATGCCCCCCAAATTATGTGCCAGTAAGAAATGCCCCCAGTGCCCCCATGTGCCAGTAAAAAAGCTCCCAGTGCCCCCATGTGCCAGTAAAAATGCCCCCCAGTGGCCCCCATGTGCCAGTAAAATGCCCCAGTGCCCCATGTGCCAGTGAAAATGCCCCCAGTGCCCCCATGTGCCAGTGAAAATGACCTCAGTGCCCCCATGTGCCAGTAAGTAAGTAAGATGCCCCACAAATTATTTTCCAGTAAGAAATGCACCCAAATTATGTGCCAGTAAGAAATGCCCCCAGTGCCCCTATGTGCCAGTAAAAATGCGCCAAGTGCCCCCATGTTCCAGTAAAAATACCCCCAGTGCCCCCATGTCCCAGTAAAAATGCCCCCAGTGCCCCCATGTGCCAGTAAAAATGCCCCCATGTGCCAGTAAAAATCCCCCCAGGGCCCCCATGTGCCAGTGAAAATGACCTCAGTGCCCCCATGTGCCAGTAAAAATGCCCCCAGTGCCCCCATGTGCCCGTAAAAATGCCCCAGTGCCTGTAAAAATGCCCCCAGTGCCCCCAATAAAGCTCCGGTCCGCAATTTCAGCAATAAAAAAAAACAAAACCCTTATACTTACCTCAATCAGGCTGGCAGCGATGCGATGCAGGCCTCTTCTGGCCTGTGTCCCGGGCTGTACAGCTCAGGCGGCGCGATGACGTCATCGCGCCGCCTAAGCCGCCCTCGGGGCCCCCCTAGCTTAGGGGCCCAGTCGCAACTGCGACCACTGCGACCCCTATAGCTACGCCACTGATACTTAACAAAAAAAGTGTGAAACAACTGAAAATATGTCTTATATTCTAGGTTCTTCAAAGTAGCCACCTTTTTCTTTCATTACTGCTTTGCACACTTTTGGCATTCTCTTGATAAGCTTCAAGAGGTAGTCACCTGAAATGGTATTCCAACAGTCTTGAAGCAGTTCCCAGAGATGCTTAGCACTTGTTGGCCCTTTTGCCTTCACTCTGCGGTCCAGCTCACCCCAAACCATCTCGATTGGGTTCAGGTCTGGTGACTGTGGAGGCCAGGTCATCTGGCGTAGCACCCCATCACTCTCCTTCTTGGTCAAATAGCCCTTACACAGCCTGGAGGTGTGTTTGGGGTCATTGTCCTGTTGATAAATAAATGATGGCCCAACTAAACGCAAACCGGATGGAATAGCATGCCGCTGCAAGATGTTGTGGCAGTCATACTGGTTCAGTATGCCTTCAATTTGAATAAATCCCCAACAGTGTCACCAGCAAAGCACCCCCACACCATCACACCTCCTCCTTCATGCTTCACGGTGGGAACTAGGCATGTAGAGTCCATCCATTCACCTTTTCTGTGTCGCACAAAGACACAGTGGTTGGACTCATCAGACCAAAGCACAGATTTCCACTGGTCCAATGTCCATTCCTTGTGTTCTTTAGCCCAAACAAGTCTCTTCTGCTTGTTGCCTATCCTTAGCAGTGATTTCCTAGCAGCTATTTTACCATGAAGGCCTGCTTGCACACAGTCTCCTCTTAACAGTTGTTGTAGAGATGTGTCTGCTGCTAGAACTCTGTGTGGCATTGACCTGGTCTCTAATCTGAGCTGCTGTTAACCTGCGATTTCTGAGGCTGGTGACTCGGATGAACTTATCCTCCGCAGCAGAGGTGACTCTTGGTCTTCCTTTCCTGGGGCGGTCCTCATGTGAGCCAGTTTCTTTGTAGCGCTTGATGGTTTTTGCGACTGCACTTGGGGACACTTTCAAAGTTTTCCCAATTTTTCAGGACTGACCTTAATTTCTTAAAGTAATGATGTTGAGGTGGACTTAAACCTGTCCTTTTTGGAATTCAGTCAGTCATTCCGAATTGTTTTGAACACGGGTGCGCACAATAATTAAGGACAAAACACAGACTTATGATTCCAGTATTAAGTCCTTTGGCCGTGCTTTTGTGGCAAAATCATTACAGCCTCTGGGCTTTTTCTTTATTAACACACGTACTTATTCGATACAAAAAGGAAAAGGGGGCGTAAGCATGCAAATAGCAAACAATATCATTCTTGATTGGATAGAAGTTGCATTCCATTCTACGTCACTAGCTTGAAAAAGTCATATTGATAAGAGTACGGGGGCCATCTTGGACTAGTTAAATATATATATATATTATACGCAAGCTTTATAAAAGTTACAAAGTATAAAAATATAATATAAAAAGTATATATAAATATAATATAAAAAGGTATAAGATTATAATATAAAATTACATTCACATTATCACAATAGAAAAGGTGGGGGCTTTGTTCACAGTCTTGTTTCCCCAGCAAGCTGATAAGCATTATACACGCATTCCTTTGTGACACTGCACCGCAGCATCTTGGACACAATACCAGGATATAGACATTCTATACAGCTGCATAAGCATTTACAAAGCTGAGATATATATATATATATATATATATATATATATATATATATATATATATAGCATTAAATACATGTATATACAAATGACATAACACTGTAAGGGGAAAATTCAGTATTTCTACCGGTCTACCTTCACAGTCCCCCCTAAAGACTGAATTTTTCCCTAATATTTGATTTTCTAATTGTCAAGAGTGTCTAGACGGACATGGGGAAAAAGGTAGTCTTCACCAAGGCTGAAACCCAACAGGCACCCCCCTATGTACTTGGGTTTATTCTAATCATTTGACAGAAACCTATTTGTGGACCATTGGATTTCTAAAAAAAAACAAAAACTGTGTGTTGGACTAACAGGAAGTGTCTCTCCATGGTCGTTTCCTCTTCGATCTTCTTGGATAATAACAAACGTTTTTGGTGCAAAGTCAATTGTCCATCACGTAATGCTTGTTATTATAAAGTGCAGTCTATGACCCCTCCTTATGTATGTGAAGGGGTTGCAGGTGTAGGTGTCAGTGTAGATGTTAGAGCCTCTTATCAGTGGGTGATAAACAGTCTGTTACCTTGACTGTGGGAGGAGCTTTGACACAAGGACCTCCCACCCTCACTGGTCTGCATCAGCTCTGCTGGTTAGGCACAGAGATTACCGTTAAAGTCCACCATAGTACGAACAGCAAGGCCTTGTTCAGCATGGCAGACCCGTAGTCGAAGTTGTTTCTTGTTGGGTGACAGGTTACTGACAACTGTGTCTTACCACACCTTGTAGACTGGACGTAGCAGCTCCTGAACTTTCCCCGAGGTTGTTAGTCCCAGCTCTTTTTAGCTGCACACAGGAACAGTTCCACACAATCAAAGTCAACTCAAAAAACTCAGTGCATGTTAGAATAAGCCGTTGCTGAGGTGGTTTCCTCTCCATCATTGATCAAATAAACAAATGGCCTTTTGTCGGTCCAACACTGTATGTAAATAACACTTACCAATGAGACCAAAGAGGTCTTCTGTCAAATCAAAATGGACTTTTGTGAGACTCTAAATCTGGTCTAATTAAAGGATACTTCAAAACAAACTCTCATGATTTTTTTTTTTTTTAAATAATCCTGCATATTTCAATACATTAATCAATACCAATACCCGGGTATCTTGTGTGATGTAAATCTTTTTGAACCAAATAAAACACAATACCATTAATATTTTATTAATAACCAACCTTCTTGAGATACCTAACGATGTTTGATGTTTACTAAATGTGTGATATTGTGTATTCTGCACATTTTGTAGCAGTACCCAACTTTTCTGGATGTGGAAATGATTGGACTCTTTTTTTTACTTTGAATGAACAGAGTACTCGTAACTAGGAGATGTGCACAAGGGCTGTCTTTGTATCTGTGACGTCAGCATTGTCCTCCTCCCTCCCCCCTTAGTCCACCCCTTTCGGTCGCACAGTGTGAGCTTCCCTCTTTGAGTCAGTCTTGTCTTGATTGTCCATGAGGTCAGATCTCTGATGTTAGTACATTAGACATACAACAAGTCGACAAAAAGCAAACATAGAAACAAACAGATCTGACAATACAGACACAAAACATGAAGGGCCCATAAACGTTTCATTGCCTTGTTTTCAAAAATAAAATGTAGAGTTTGGTCAAAATATTTGGTACCAAGGAAAAATAAAAATCCCCAATGCGCATATAAAGAAAAACAAATGTGGTACATCATACACATTCCTTCATTTTCTCTGCTGCATCCACGCACAGTCCACACACAAGTACAACTTCAAGCTACATTCATTCACATTCCACTGAATGAGTCAACTCTCAGAGACACAGCTTTCCTGGATACGGATACACACAGAAAACCATCCTGTATGGGGAGGTTGAAAGAAGCATTAAGTGAGTCAATTGCTGGCACATAATACCATTGTCTTCGGTTGTTCACTCCTACAACACATTGTTAAACTATTGTCTCGACTCTTGGACATTTACAAGCTGCTAGAAAGAGAAAAACAACAGTTATTAATTTATAAAATTTCTGATTTCTAATTAAACAATATTAACTAATTACAGTTATATTTATATCCCTCATTTACTAAGTCGAGTACTCGTTGTGCTTCTACTTGCATCTATATGCATTGTTTCCCACTTGTAGCCGTGTCATGGAGAATACCAGTAACTAAGATGGCCGCTGGGCGGGGACTGATGTTCCCTTAGTTAAGATGGCTACCTGGAAAGGAAGTTGCAGGAGTTAAGATGGCCACCGGAGTGGGAATGGGATTAGTTAAGATGGCTGCTGGAACGGAAATTGGGACGCGTAGGACGTGCCATCTTGTGTGATAACTGAATACAAGGAGGTGAGCCGCGGGCGTGGTTTTGGCACTGACGTACTTTACAGGTCCACCCCTCTGAAGAGGGAGATTGAGGGGGTTAGTGATATGCAGGGGGATGTGTCTGCATCGGAAGCGCGGCAGGGTCCACCTGCGTCATCTTAGGGGCTGTGCTGGCGGCATGTAAAAGTAATCATTTGTCTTTTCATTATACATTTCTGCCCAGACTAATTTCTTATATTTTAATAATTTTCCGCTGATGCTCGCATTGTTTTCTTTTCACAAAATCTAGAATATAATGTAAATTCAAGGCCGAATGTCCAGTGTTCACTCCTTTTTGGCCTAATGCCAGAACACTTCCCTGTGAGCGATGATTTCTTCCATTCTCAACTTAACCCTTAATTTGGCCTCATCATCACATCAGTAGTGCAGATATCGCTCACAGTAAACTTGGCTGTGTGACCTTCATCTACTAGTCGGTTCTCTGGCAACATACAAGGTCAGATTTCTGGTCCACACAGACATAACAAGTGGATTATCATAGTCATAAATTCCAAAGGGGGGGCTGAAACTGCAAACTGCAGGAGACACAAAGCTGAACTAAAACTGAAATCCTTTTTTTTTTTTTTTTTTTTTTTCCTACTGTCTCACTTTAGGAGCCAAATCCGCCATTTTGCAGCTTTCTATAAGTCACTTACATAAACCATATCAACCATTTTTCCTGCACCAGCCTATTTACCCTTCTAACCAACTTCTCTTTCCCTTCAATACACTTTCCACAGTCCATCTTTTTTTTTTTTCCCTCTTTTTCTGATTTGAAGCAGTTCTATAGAAGGCTCTTGCTACATCGATCAAACCTTCACTGGGCTGTAATCTGCCTCCTGGAGGCATCCCAATTATCTTAAACAAGCTTTTCACATCCTTCACATATCTTTTTTGCCTTCTTTATTCCACCAGACTGACAGCATTCTGAGCACCAGTCGAGAGACTGTGCTGTTTTTTTGAACATTTGAAGCATATTTTACAGTGCCCTATTGGCGCGGCCGTTTTCGCCAACCTGAGTTAACCGTCCTCCGAATAGCCAATAAATCACGGGGGGAGGGGAAAGAGAACCACACTACGATTTCCCCGGGGAGAGAGAAACACACTACGATCTCCCCAATTTACACGCCGACTCACGCGGCTAAACTTCAAACTTCAATCAACACTTCGCCCGTGAGGGAGTTGCAACAATGGGCACAACGGTTACCACTCAGCGCACTAACTAACAACTAACTATATTCCAGGTTCACGCTCCGGATAACTTGTTGGTATACCCGGGCGCCACCAAAATCCCAGGCGCACACTCTGGGTAACTTGCTGGTATACCCAGGCGCCGCCCAAATCCCTAATCTAGGCGCGCGCTCTGAGTAACTTGCTGGTATACCCAGGCGCCGCCTAGATGACTACTCTAACGTGTTTAGGTGCACGCTCTGGGCAACTGGTCCGTAACGTGTCGGAATACCCAGGCGTCACCTAAATCACTACTTCAACGTGTTCTCACAGATTCCGCTGTCAGTCTGGGCCCCTAACATGATCTGACTGAATCCCCACGTGACCTTTCCTGAGGGGCTGTAGGTTTCCGGAATCCCCGGCGGAGACCACCAGACGTCTGGTCACATGACGTTTCATTCAGGCCCCACAAAACCTAAACCCCAGACTACCACTACCCCCTCGAGCCACAGGCAAGTTATCACATACAGTGCATATGTAACTTACCGTGGTCCGTTAGGGTGATCCGTCCCCTTCGGGAGGGAGTGGTGCCCGTGGCATCGGTCGAAGTTTGGGACGCTGAGTGCTGGTGCTCCTTTCAGGGATCCCATCCTCGTCGCCAACTGTTGAGGTGGACTTAAACCTGTCCTTTTTGGAATTCAGTCAGTCATTCCGAATTGTTTTGAACACGGGTGCGCACAATAATTAAGGACAAAACACAGACTTATGATTCCAGTATTAAGTCCTTTGGCCGTGCTTTTGTGGCAAAATCATTACAGCCTCTGGGCTTTTTCTTTATTAACACACGTACTTATTCGATACAAAAAGGAAAAGGGGGCGTAAGCATGCAAATAGCAAACAATATCATTCTTGATTGGATAGAAGTTGCATTCCATTCTACGTCACTAGCTTGAAAAAGTCATATTGATAAGAGTACGGGGGCCATCTTGGACTAGTTAAATATATATATATTATACGCAAGCTTTATAAAAGTTACAAAGTATAAAAATATAATATAAAAAGTATATATAAATATAATATAAAAAGGTATAAGATTATAATATAAAAATTACATTCACATTATCACAATAGAAAAGGTGGGGGCTTTGTTCACAGTCTTGTTTCCCCAGCAAGCTGATAAGCATTATACACGCATTCCTTTGTGACACTGCACCGCAGCATCTTGGACACAATACCAGGATATAGACATTCTATACAGCTGCATAAGCATTTACAAAGCTGAGATATATATATGTATAGCATTAAATACATGTATATACAAATGACATAACACTGTAAGGGGAAAATTCAGTATTTCTACCGGTCTACCTTCACAATGATGGCCACTCATTTTTCTTTACTTAGCTGCTTTTTTCTTGCCATAATACAAATTCTAACAGTGTATTCAGTAGGACTATCAGCTGTGTATCCACCTGACTTCTGCCCAACACAACTCATGGTCCCAACCCCATTTATAAGGCAAAAAATCCCACTTATTAAACCTGACAGGGCACACCTGTAAAGTGAAAACCATTTCAGGTGACTACCTCTTGAAGCTCATCAAGAGTGTACAAAGCAGTAATCAAAGCAAAAGGTGGCTACTTTGAAGAACCTAGAATATAAGACATATTTTCAGTTGTTTCACACTTTTTTGTTAAGTATATAATTACACATGTGTTAATTCATAATTTTGATGCCTTCAGTGTGAATCTACAATTTTCATAGTCATGAAAATACAGAAAACTCTTTCAATGAGAAGGTGTGTCCAAACTTTTGGTCTGTACTGTATGTATTTATACTTTTGTACTTTCATCCATGGCGACATGCACCGACATGTACCACATCATCGACATGGTTGTGCTGACTAACCCTCATTTCTTTCTTTGAAGTCTGCACTGGAGGTGTGGGTGACTCCATTGGTTGTGCACTGCTAACTAACCTGTCTGTCCTATAGGATGATTTTAATTAGTGCAAGTATAAAGCTACAGCCTGCTCTCCCTGCATTTATTGGAGGCCATTTGACACTAGTAGAGTGAGTTCAGCATGCACGTGGAAAATGCGTTCCCTGAATTTAATGGAGGCCATTGTGGCATCAAAAGAGGTATAATATAATGTGGGCTCAGCATGCATGTGGAACCTGCATTCCCTGAATTTAATGGAGGCCATTGTGGCACCAAAAGGGGTATAATATAGTGTGGGCTCAGCATGCATATGGAACCTGCATTCCCTGAATTTAATGGAGGCCAGTATGGCACCAGCGGAGGTAATATTTAGTGTAGGTTCCTGTCCTAAAGAGATCACCTTGCAGGTGGTGGACAGGCACAAATAATTTTGTTTGTAAATGTATTTGCCAAGAATCTCATATTTATAATGTAGCATTTGCATTAGTACATTTTCTATAGTGAGTATGTCAGAGTGCTGTTGCATTGTTTGTTTTTGCTTTTGTGCTTCCAGCCATGGCGATGTGCACCTGCGCACTGAGATGTGCTCACTAACCCTCATTTCTCTAACTCTCGCTCAATATATATATATATATATATATATATATATACATATATATATATATATATATATATATATATATATATATACATATATATATACTCCTTACAAAGAATAGTCTCATTTGTTTGCCTGATCATGTCCCAGGTCTTTAGGAATGCCGAGTGGTGTGTTGCGGCCCTAATAGTCTCTGTGTGTGTCATGGTGCTCCTACCTGGACACCGTCTTTCCCCAAGGCTTGGCTCCAAGGCAATAACAGGGATGAGTAATGGTGGAGGTGAAGAATAAACTGAGTCCAGACCTTTATAAAGTTCAAAAGCTTTACTTGAGGAAACATCCAGACAATATTCAGGCTTTCTATTGGTTCCAGCAGGTGTTGTCCTAAACTGGCAGGCAAACTTGAGTATAGAAATCAAATATTAGATAATAAGAACGGGATGGCACTACTCCTCAACCCTACAGCAGGATCCACCTGAATACCGGGTGTCGATCACAACAACGGTGGTGCTCAGCTCTCAAGCAGCAAGTCTTTTGCAAATCAAATATCCAGAGATGAAAGAAAGAGCGGCACTCACCGTAAAAAGTTGAAGGCTTTATTACATGTCCGGCAAATACATTCAAGTATGGGGGCGGATGGCAAACACCTCCTGCATGCTGCAAGCGACGGCCGTTTCGCGCACACTGCGCTTCGTCAGGCTCTGCACGTCACATCAGCTGTGACCTCTCACCTTTTTAAATCACTCTAAACGCTTTCACATGCGCAACAGTGTAATCAAAGGGAGATTCATTGTGCATGCAATTAAACAACACAAAAAAAAAAACACAAGAAAACACACACAATATTTATAAAAACACGCTCAAATCATTTTTGTCATTGAGCCCTAATGCTCCTAAAGCTTCTGATTTCATAATCCACCTAGATTCCTTTCTGAGCAAAAATCTGTGTCTATCACCCCCGTGTGGTTGTGTGGGCACAGTTTCTAGTCCGATGAATTTCAAAACTTCTGGGTTACTATCATGGTCTAGCCTGATATGTTCAATCAAACGCGGACAACCTTTTCCTGTGGTTATTGATGAAAAGTGTTCTCTGAACCTTTCATGAAGGGGCCTAATAGTTTTACCGATGTAAAACCTACCGCAAGTACAATATACCATGTATATAACATATTTGGTTTTACATGTGATCAGCTCCCTGATCCTATGTTCTAAACTACCTACTTTAACATATTTTAGTTGGCCATTGTACTTGCAGTGTGAACAGTGACCACATCTATAGTTACCTCTAGGTGGCAATGCATCTAGCCATGTACTAACTCTATTCTCCTTAAATCTACTATTCACTAGTTTATCCCGCAAGGTATAAGTTCTTCTAAAAGATATCAGGGGTTTTGGGTCAATTAATTCTTTAAGCTGTTCATCTCCCAGCAGTATGTCCCAATTCTCCCTTATGATGCGTTTAATTTTATCTGCCATAGGACTATACCTGAATGAAAAGGGGCAAATACTTGTTCTGCCTCTGTATTTCTTCCTGGTGTTGCCTGATTTGGCCAGGAGATCCTCCCTCTTTATTTGCATCGCTTTGTTCAGGGAACCTTCTAACATACTCTGGGGATAACCTCTCATCAGGAGTCTTTTTTTATTTTTAAATCATTCGCTTGTTTCATGAAGCCCTCCTCACTATTGTTAATTCTCCTTAATCTAATGAATTCACCATAGGGGACCGACTCTTTTACACTATTAGGATGGTAACTCATATGATGTAAGAGAGAGTTAGTAGCAGTGGGTTTGCGGAAACCGCTCACCCTCATCTCCCCCTCCCTTAGTTCAATTGAGACATCCAAAAAATCAAGTTTATGTCCCCCAAAGACATGAGTGAAAAGCATGTTCATATCATTCGAGTGATTCAAATATGTCACAAAATCATGGAATTGATTTTCATTGCCAGACCATATTATGAACACATCGTCCATATATCGTAAAAATAGCTTAATAAAGGGAAGAAAGGGATTATTTACAGTGTAGACAAATTTGTCCTCCAATCTGGCCAAATAAATATTGGCGAATGTACAAGCTACCGGTGTCCCCATGGCCGTCCCAAAGCATTGGCGATACCAGGTGTCACCGAACATAAAGGTATTATTTTTCAAAATCACTTCCAATGCCTCTCTAACAAAATTGATGAAGGTGCCTGACTTGTTTGTGCCTTCCAATACTTCACATATCGCCTCCACACCCGCATCCTGAGGGATACGGGTGTAGAGGCTTTCTATGTCCAAGGACACAAGGCTGAGCCCCTCCACCCACTGAAAAGAATTCAGTGCCTGGAGGAAATCGCTCGTGTCCTTCACATAAGAAGGGATATTTTTCAAAAGAGGTCTTAATAACCAATCAATATACCTGGACAGATGCTCGGTGACTGACCCTATACCCGCCACGATGGGACGGCCAGGGGGACGCTCGGCAGATTTATGTAATTTGGGGAGGAAATACCAAGTAGGCTTAGTTGGGAACAGTGGTAATAGTTTCTCAGCTTTGTTTTTGGACAAAATCTTCAACTCCACATATTTGTGCAGTATACTCCTAATCTGTGACTGTATTTTAGAAGTTGGATCCTTAATTAATTTTTCATATACTTCACTATTACCCAACTGCCTATTGGCTTCTTCTTTGTAGTATTCCACTGACATTACCACCACATTGCCCCCCCTTGTCCGCCGGTTTGATAATAATATTTTTGTTGTTTTGTAGCCATTTTATTGCTTTAACTTCCTCTTTATTTATATTTGGTTCATCTATCGGATAAACTAAAGCCTTGATATCCTTCAGAACCTTTTTATAGAAGGTATCAATACTACCACCGGCGGGCAAGGGGGGACAAAATGTGGAGGGAACTCCTCCCGTAAAAGCAGAGATAGATGGGTCTCCTGATTTATGTGACAGATCGTCCTCAGTCAAAAACTGTAGACAGGCCACTTCTTCTTCATTGAAGTTAGCTGACATACTAAAACCTAAAGGGCCAATAGCTGTGGGGGTCTCTCCTTCTTTTAATTCTGTTCTCCTAGGGGGTTTATTAGAATATAATCTACGCAGATTCAATTTGCGAACTGCTTTAAATAAATCGATCTCGAACTGGACCGGGTCGAACCCCTCCACCAGACTAAACCCGAGGCCTTTTTCAAGGACCCTCAGGCAGTCGGGTGGAAGGGGTCGGCCCGCCAAGTTCGCAACCGTGCTACATACTGATGGCTGAACAGCAAGAAATGGGTTCAATTCCTCCAAGAAACTTTTTTTCTCTTGAATGCCATTTTTTGGCCTCCTTTTTTTCTTGTATTTTCCCCTCCCCCTTCTAGTTTTGTGCCTAAAGGGATATTTTGATCATCCAACTCCATTTTATTAAAGGAGTCTATAGTAGTTAGTTCATCCAAAATACTTGAATCTGAATCCGTGGTCCAAAAATGGAGTTGGATGATCAAAATATCCCTTTAGGCACAAAACTAGAAGGGGGAGGGGAAAATACAAGAAAAAAAGGAGGCCAAAAAATGGCATTCAAGAGAAAAAAAGTTTCTTGGAGGAATTGAACCCATTTCTTGCTGTTCAGCCATCAGTATGTAGCACGGTTGCGAACTTGGCGGGCCGACCCCTTCCACCCGACTGCCTGAGGGTCCTTGAAAAAGGCCTCGGGTTTAGTCTGGTGGAGGGGTTCGACCCGGTCCAGTTCGAGATCGATTTATTTAAAGCAGTTCGCAAATTGAATCTGCGTAGATTATATTCTAATAAACCCCCTAGGAGAACAGAATTAAAAGAAGGAGAGACCCCCACAGCTATTGGCCCTTTAGGTTTTAGTATGTCAGCTAACTTCAATGAAGAAGAAGTGGCCTGTCTACAGTTTTTGACTGAGGACGATCTGTCACATAAATCAGGAGACCCATCTATCTCTGCTTTTACGGGAGGAGTTCCCTCCACATTTTGTCCCCCCTTGCCCGCCGGTGGTAGTATTGATACCTTCTATAAAAAGGTTCTGAAGGATATCAAGGCTTTAGTTTATCCGATAGATGAACCAAATATAAATAAAGAGGAAGTTAAAGCAATAAAATGGCTACAAAACAACAAAAATATTATTATCAAACCGGCGGACAAGGGGGGCAATGTGGTGGTAATGTCAGTGGAATACTACAAAGAAGAAGCCAATAGGCAGTTGGGTAATAGTGAAGTATATGAAAAATTAATTAAGGATCCAACTTCTAAAATACAGTCACAGATTAGGAGTATACTGCACAAATATGTGGAGTTGAAGATTTTGTCCAAAAACAAAGCTGAGAAACTATTACCACTGTTCCCAACTAAGCCTACTTGGTATTTCCTCCCCAAATTACATAAATCTGCCGAGCGTCCCCTGGCCGTCCCATCGTGGCGGGTATAGGGTCAGTCACCGAGCATCTGTCCAGGTATATTGATTGGTTATTAAGACCTCTTTTGAAAAATATCCCTTCTTATGTGAAGGACACGAGCGATTTCCTCCAGGCACTGAATTCTTTTCAGTGGGTGGAGGGGCTCAGCCTTGTGTCCTTGGACATAGAAAGCCTCTACACCCGTATCCCTCAGGATGCGGGTGTGGAGGCGATATGTGAAGTATTGGAAGGCACAAACAAGTCAGGCACCTTCATCAATTTTGTTAGAGAGGCATTGGAAGTGATTTTGAAAATAATACCTTTATGTTCGGTGACACCTGGTATCGCCAATGCTTTGGGACGGCCATGGGGACACCGGTAGCTTGTACATTCGCCAATATTTATTTGGCCAGATTGGAGGACAAATTTGTCTACACTGTAAATAATCCCTTTCTTCCCTTTATTAAGCTATTTTTACGATATATGGACGATGTGTTCATAATATGGTCTGGCAATGAAAATCAATTCCATGATTTTGTGACATATTTGAATCACTCGAATGATATGAACATGCTTTTCACTCATGTCTTTGGGGGACATAAACTTGATTTTTTGGATGTCTCAATTGAACTAAGGGAGGGGGAGATGAGGGTGAGCGGTTTCCGCAAACCCACTACTACTAACTCTCTCTTACATCATATGAGTTACCATCCTAATAGTGTAAAAGAGTCGGTCCCCTATGGTGAATTCATTAGATTAAGGAGAATTAACAATAGTGAGGAGGGCTTCATGAAACAAGCGAATGATTTAAAAATAAAAAAAAGACTCCTGATGAGAGGTTATCCCCAGAGTATGTTAGAAGGTTCCCTGAACAAAGCGATGCAAATAAAGAGGGAGGATCTCCTGGCCAAATCAGGCAACACCAGGAAGAAATACAGAGGCAGAACAAGTATTTGCCCCTTTTCATTCAGGTATAGTCCTATGGCAGATAAAATTAAACGCATCATAAGGGAGAATTGGGACATACTGCTGGGAGATGAACAGCTTAAAGAATTAATTGACCCAAAACCCCTGATATCTTTTAGAAGAACTTATACCTTGCGGGATAAACTAGTGAATAGTAGATTTAAGGAGAATAGAGTCAGTACATGGCTAGATGCATTGCCACCTAGAGGTAACTATAGATGTGGTCACTGTTCACACTGCAAGTACAATGGCCAACTAAAATATGTTAAAGTAGGTAGTTTAGAACATAGGATCAGGGAGCTGATCACATGTAAAACCAAATATGTTATATACATGGTATATTGTACTTGCGGTAGGTTTTACATCGGTAAAACTATTAGGCCCCTTCATGAAAGGTTCAGAGAACACTTTTCATCAATAACCACAGGAAAAGGTTGTCCGCGTTTGATTGAACATATCAGGCTAGACCATGATAGTAACCCAGAAGTTTTGAAATTCATCGGACTAGAAACTGTGCCCACACAACCACACGGGGGTGATAGACACAGATTTTTGCTCAGAAAGGAATCTAGGTGGATTATGAAATCAGAAGCTTTAGGAGCATTAGGGCTCAATGACAAAAATGATTTGAGCGTGTTTTTATAAATATTGTGTGTGTTTTCTTGTGTTTTTTTTTTTTGTGTTGTTTAATTGCATGCACAATGAATCTCCCTTTGATTACACTGTTGCGCATGTGAAAGCGTTTAGAGTGATTTAAAAAGGTGAGAGGTCACAGCTGATGTGACGTGCAGAGCCTGACGAAGCGCAGTGTGCGCGAAACGGCCGTCGCTTGCAGCATGCAGGAGGTGTTTGCCATCCGCCCCCATACTTGAATGTATTTGCCGGACATGTAATAAAGCCTTCAACTTTTTACGGTGAGTGCCGCTCTTTCTTTCATCTTTGGATATTAAACTTGAGTATAGAGATGAGCGAATCATCCAAAATTCGTTTCGCCGAATATTTGCCGAATTTCTGACAAGATTCTTACTTAAACAAATTTATTTGGTCGAATCTACGTTCAAAAAAACAATCGTTGTTTTGCGAACATTCCTGCACAAATTACGAACGTACATTTAGCGTAGTTAAAAGTACGCAATACGTAAGGATTAGCGTACAAAAGTGCTTACGAATCCTTAGCGTACTATTAATACGCGAATGCGTCATATGCACGAGGCTAGGCCATGGCCTATAGTCTTTAGAGGCAGTCCATATGAGGTAGAAAATAACTTCCAGCTAAATGCATAATTTACTAAAAACACTGGACAATAAGTGCATAATAGGACACATACATTGCAGTACCAGAAAAAGAATACACACAATGGACTAAAGTGCAGAACCAGTAAAAACAGTGTAGCTAAAATACAGCAAAGACATAAGTATGCAAACATTTTAGTGCAATCAGTTTCACATTTGCAAGCATAAAAGGCTCAGATATACGTTAGAGTCTCTCCTCATGGCTCCTTAGCATGATAAAACACTGTCTGGAACACATAGTCCAAAATTCAATTGTAATCCACATGAGGTAATATTATAATCCAAACAGATAACGTGTAATCCACATGGATAATAGAAAATAGCAGCAAATAGAGAACCCTTTTTGCAAAGGGGGGCACCCAAATAACCTGAGAAGGGGGGAAAAAGGCGCGCTTAGGCACAACTGGGACTTTTCTGAAGAATGGGGGGAGTCCTGACAGCCATGCCCATATGGCTCCGCTAGGTCCCCCTGAAGTGTCCTTTAAATCACCCAGCAAGTAGAATGGTTCCTCAGATGAGAGACCTGAAGTCCTCCTCGCTGGAACTGCTGCTAAACAATATTAGAGGACGCTCCTGCCTCTTGTAGGCCACGCTCGCTGCCATAGTAGAACTCCAGTGCCCTCTTCTTCTGGAATTCGGACTTGATCGGGTCCGGGTGGTGGTCACGCTGGTGAGTGCTGCAGCCATTTACGCTTTTCTGGATTCTCCTGCTGGGACAGCAGGGGTAAGGAATTCCGGCTGCAGCGGTTCTGGCACGGTTGCATCCAGGGAAGTAGCCCCAGCTTTCCCGGCTGCTTCTGGCTTTATCTTCCATGGCAGCTGGTATTGGTGGATGACCGTGTATTGGAACGTAAACGATGCTGTCGTCAGCTGACACAGCTAAAAGGACTGTGGTGGTGGTGGTGGTGCTGGCAGTCCAGGAATCAGAGGCTCCGGAATCAGGTCCAGGACTCCTGAAGGCAGCGCAAGCGTCCTGGACCTGGTGGTTCATCCGGCCACACTTCAGGTTCTGTTGTAGGTACCAGGGGCTTAGAAATGAGGGTAACCCCGGTTGCAAAGGGGCCTTTCAGGGACGCCATGGGGGTGTACTCCCCCTTATTCCCCTACGTACAGGCTGTGACGAGGTTGTGGCTGGTACGGTCGTTCAGGGAGCTCGTCCCCAAAGGCCATCTGGTTCCAGTTGGGACGCAGCTCTTTAGCCATGCTTGCTACTTGCTCAGAGTTCAGCGCTGGTCTAAACTGGTTCAGAGGAGGGCAGAGTACTGAGGGAGGAGTCTTCACTCCCTATGCATGCAAATAGTTAGATCCCGGTGGGCCGGGCTGGTTTTTTCCAGTTCTGAGGGGGGAGTATCTTCACTCGCCAGCTCTTTCAGGGGTGTATCGTCATTTTCCTGCCTCACGCAGAATGCGTATGTTTCATACGTTTTATATGTATCGTACGTATCGTTAGCGTTCAAAATTTTGCCAAGATTTATGAATAATATGAAGCAAGTCCGAAAAAATCCGGATTCGCTTCGGAGGAGAAAATTTCCAAGATTCGATACGAATCTACGAAGCGGCGAATAGATTCGCTCATCTCTACTTGAGTACTCTACTTTCTCTCTCTGTTGTGCTAAACTTGGCTTTAGTCTGGTCGCTGGACTTTAGGGCTGTTCTGGTACCTTTGGCGTGAGGTGCCTTTGGCTGTTGACCACCTTGCAAAACTCTGTCTGTAAATCTGTAAGGAGTCAGGGTGATTCTCCTCTCTTTCCAACTCTAGACTAGACTAAGGGCCCAGTCACACGAAAATATTGCGGAATAGATGCGGCCCCATTCACTTCTATTAGAGCGGGCAGCCGCGGCTCTGTGCAGCGGCTCTGCAATAAATTATAGAACATGTCCTATTCTTGTCCGCAATAGCGGACAAGAATAGGTATTTTGAACAGGGCGCCCGGACGTGTGTTCTACAAATTGCGGAACACAGGCCGGACGGCATCAGTGGTATTGCGGATCCGCATTCTTGCGGATCCGCAATACTACGGCCGTCTGAATGGCCCCAAAGACTCAGACTGACTGAAAACTTTCTGCAGTCCCTCCCTTGGAAACAGGACTGGCCCACTTTTGCCCAAAAGGGGGAGAATGGAATGGTAAGTTCCATTCTACCTAAAGATTTCACTGCCACATACACTGCCACCTGCAGGTGAACCAGGCACATTACAAAATAGTTTCATAGCAACATTATGAATGGTAGGTTTATCAAAGACAGTAGCAGGGTGTAGGAATGGTAATACCACTCTGGGGTATTAGAAAACCGAGTCCAATTTTTCCCCCCAGTTTTATTGCACTAACAATTTATTTCCTGGAATACTGACGCACTAGGAGCTACATTTCCAAATACCTCTGTATCTCTGCACTGACTCTTGAGTCCCCACAGTACCGGCTCCCTGACAATCATGTCCACACAATAATGCCATATAGAAACTTCCATGTGTCAGAAAGTTCCATGTACAATTGCTGAGCTATTGTTATGACAAATTGTGGGCAAATTACTTAGAACTGGATATTAATTTTTCAATAGAAATACTACTAAGCTTAAAAATTTTCCAAGTTTGACATCACCACAAAAAGCAGAAGGTAGTGATCTACACTGATACAGTAGTAGGATGTGCAGGAGGAATTGTATCCTGACATTATCAGAATAGGTTTTAAATAATACTGACAAATAATGTAAATGTTTCCTCCTGTTAATTTTAGATTTACTTTCTGGGGCAGATTTATCATGAAGGGAATTTTTATAGTCATTTTTGCAGAAGTCTGTGTTGCTGGAATTTGCACCTAATTTATCAAATGTCACACAATGTTTGATACATTATGTGTCTTTTATTTCTGTCTTGAGATGTTACTGCACTTTATTACCCACTGATTTAAATCAGCTTATTAGGCTGACCATGCTCACTTTCCCAACCACTTGTCAAAAGTAAAAATGCAAAATGTCACTAAATGTTTGCACAAATAAGTCCAAAAAGTTGCAAGCAGGGTGAGACTAGCCCACCAGAGTTCCAGAGGATCTTCAAGTGGGACCATAATAAAAGAGAGCTCTTGAGTTCCTGTGTGCACAGAGTGTGGGCCCACAGAATAATTTTCTCTGGTGGGCTCAAGGGGCTTTAGTTCGACACTGGTTGCACGGCACTATTTTGCAATTTTTTGAAGCCAGAAATTTGGGCTTGATAGGTTCCCCTCTCTTGTATTTCTCGTTTTCTTGTGGACAGTTGGTCTAGTCAAGGGGTAATTATTAACCTTAGGGCCCCAAAAATATGGTACCCTTTAGAGATGAGTAAAGTTTTGAAAAATTACATTTGGCAACTTCGCTGAATTTTGACAAGAAATTCATTTCATTACAAAGTACTTTGTCACGAATCACTTTCCACTTTCACGGTGCTCCAAAGGCTCTTTAGCATAATTTTTAAACTTCACTTTTCTGCACAACCGCTGCGCTATACTCTGCAATACAGGTATGTGGATAATTGGCAAATTAAGGGCTTTTAACCTATGTATTAAAATACATAGGTTAAAACCTGGTGACAGAGCCTCTTTAAAGACAGGAGACTCTAAGCGAGCAAGTGGATGAAAGTGAGTATATATTTTTTTACTTTCAGCCACCAAAATTCATTTGTTCCCACCACACACCATAATACACACATCAGCTTCTGCTATATACATTGTTACATTTTTATTGTTACATTTTTATGTAATTATGATTATACTAGCATTTAATATCTTGTAAAACCAGTTGAACAGTTCACTGGACCCATTTCAGAGCACTGTAATATAAACTGTTGTACAAGTGCATAAAATAATAATTGCACAATACAGCTTAGACAATAACTTCCTAAAACCCAACAGTTAGTATATATTCACTTCCTTAATATACCAGATTATACCAGATGATGCAAAGCTAAATTGACACATGATGATAGAGCTTTGGTTATTTATGGGAGAGGAACATAATACTATATTTCCTACCAGGGGAGTAGCTATAGGGGGTGCAGAGGTAGCAGTTGCTACCGGGCCCAGGAGCCTGAGGGGGCCCAAAGACCCTTGTGCTGCATAAGAAGACACCAGTATTATACAAAGTGCATGCTGGGAAGGTTACACCTCTGGGAAGAGGGGCCCAAGCTAAACTCTTGCACCAGGGCCCATGAGCCTTTCACTACGCCCCTGTTTCCTACTGATAAAGTCACTGAGGGGAAAAAGAATTAAAAAATTATGCTAACTGTAAAGCAGAGCACTGTCATTTGGCAACAGCTAGATGCTGACAGGTTAGGCATGGCTGTTCTATGGTCTGGTTATGAAAAATGATCTGTGACAATTTGGCTACTTTCACACTAGTGGCAGGGGTATCCAGCAGGCTGTTCCAGCGGGTGAACAGCCTGCTGCATCCATGCTGCCGCTAGTACATGTGTGCGGTGGGAACTACTCAAGGGGTATGGTCCCCATTCACCATAAAGGGGGTGGTCCAGAGTTCCGGCCGCAGTACGGCAAACATGCCGAGAGGCGACCGGACTAAAATTACCACATGTGAGCACAGTATTAGAACTTGATTTGCCCAATCAAACACTGTTCTACTCTTAACCCAGCCTCATCATTGCACTGCAAAACAGATTTGCACCAAGAGCACCCCACCTAATATCAGTCAGGAACCCCCAAACCAGGGTTTGTCCCAATTGGATGAAAAGGTGCGCCCTTCTCATCACTGCACTGCACTGGGAATCCCCAGAGCGAGGATTTCTACCGTGATTAACTACTACTTTTATAATTGATACAACCACTCTATCCTCTATGCTCTCCCCTGCCGCCCGCTGCAACCCTCAAAGATTATATATGGGATAATTAATCCTCTTAATGTAAATTATATACAGGGACTAACTTCTTATATATGCTCTCCCGAGTTCATTTGAGGCCAGCTGGCACAAAGAGAGGAGTCATTGTAGAGCTGGGTCCCATCTGAAAAAAGTCACCTTGTCGTGGTGGATGGGCACAAATGATTTTGATCAATATTTGCTAAGTACCTCATTCATTTATAGAGTGAATATAGCACTAGTTCATACTGTATATTAAATGTTTACATATTTCTGTTGCATTGTGTTTGTTTATAAGAAGAGTGAATATAGAAGACTCAGCAAGGAGGTCTTGTGACCGAAGTCCAGACCACAGGCTGTGTCGCTTTATACAGCTCAAAGAACTCTGAGATGGAGGATTTCTGCAGCATTAGAGGTATGTATTTTGACACTCTGCTGCAGCTAAAAATGTTTTTTATAATATTCGACAGCAGTTGAGATCTGTATTATGATGTTCTGCAATTGCTGGCATGTGTGTCATGATGTTCTGCCGCAGGTGAGGTGTGTATTATGATGGATCGCAACAAAGGTAGGAGATTGCTTAAAAATAAAAAAAAACAAAACTTAGTAAAACTTTTCTTTGCCATAAACACCATGGTGAATGGAACCAATACCAATCGTACCAAATTATGATACTTGTATAGATATTCACAATGGGGACCTGGCAAAATTCAGAACTCAGGGTCTGTATGTGAATACTCCACGTAGAGCCCTTCCCACAGCGTGCTGAATACAAGTTACCAAGTACTAACCTACAGGGGTGACATATTATGGTGGTCAAAAATTCTCATAACTCTATGTATCCCACTGTGGTCAGAAAAAAAGACTGGTTATGAGAGTCTGCTGCCAAACATCAAGCAGCATTTGCCCACATTTCACTCAACAGTGGGCACTGGCTGAAATACCACTCTTGCTGCTTGTTCCTGCAGCTGGAAAGCAGCCAGACCACACTCCCTTAAGGAGTGAAAACACGACTGCTCATTCACAAATAAACACCCATCCTGCTCTACAAGACTACCCTTCTCTGATGGATCTTAGGCTCGACACGTTTCTGCACTAAATTATGCCTCAGGAGCCAGATCTATGGTATTACACTTGGAGCAGTTAATTTGAAATGAATGGCAAAGTGTGTATTATGATGGAATACCAATGGGCAATGCAATAAAATAAAGGGGTTTTCTACCCTTTTAATATTGATGACCTATCCTCAGGATATGTCATCAATATTAGATTGGCGGGGTCCGACACCTGGCACCCCCAGCTATATGAAGAGAAGGTACGTGCCTTGCATACATGCTATTTCCTGTTTATCTTCCTGCTTGTCATAGACATAGTAGCAGTGAGTACTTTCTCTTCATACAGCTGATCGGCGGGTTGAAGAGTGGTGGACTTTTAGGCTTATTACATTGATAGCATACTCTTAGACTTGGTCATCAATGAAAACCATCAGAACGATGGGGCAACTGCACTCACTAGAACTTTGTGGCCCCTTAACTTATTACTAGTGTTGAGCGAGCATGCTCGGCTGAACTCGCTGTTCGGTAGAGCATGCCTACGCTCGGGTCCGCTCGGTGTTCGGCCGAACACCAAGTGTACTCGAGCGCAATGCTCAAGTCTCTTCCCCGCACTGTAATGTTGTTTTGTACGCTAATGCATACGAATTTGTATGCTAATGCGTAGGAATTTGTATGCTAATGCGTACGCATTGTGCGCTAATGCGTATGCATTGTGCGCTAATGAGTACGCATTGTGCGCTAATGCTTACAAATTCAGTTAATTAGCATACTTTTACGAGTGAAAGGAGTAAAAGAGGAGAAGTCGCGATTCTGACCTTTTTCTATTAACTAGACACCCTCCCCTCTTCCGAGCGGGGGGGGTGCCTGGTTTAGTCCCATTGACTAACATTATCCTCGGGTGCTCGGCCGAGCACTCGAGCAACCCCTAGTGCTCGGCCAGAGCAACCGAGCATACGAGCACAGAGTTGCTCGCTCAACACTACTTATTACCTGAAACAGCCACATCCATACTGGCGATGCTTGGAACTGCAGCTCAGCCCATTCAAATAATTACACTCATGGATGTTAGTGTCAGGTTCCTCAGTGAACACCTATGCTTCTTTGTTCCTCTGATCATGAGGATCTCAGTGGATTGGTTATCAATGTAGTATCCCAGAAAAACTCTTTGAAAAGGTGTTTCAAGTGTTTTATGTTTGAGGAGCCGCAGCACTCTGATGAGCACCAATGCCTCTTTGCATTCTACCAAGCACAGCGCTGTCCATTGAATAGATGGCTGTGGTTGGCATCCCAGCTCTGTCCTGTTTTCTTGAGTGGAAATGAGCTGTGCCTGGACTATGTGACTGATGAACATGACGTCACTGGACTTGGCAGTATTGCGGCCTCTTCAAACAGCTGATTGGCAGGGGTTACGGAAGTAGGACCCTCATGATCACATACTGATGACCTGTCCTGAGGATTAGTCATCAGTATAAAAGATGTGGAAAACCACTTTAAATATAGACTCCAGTAACACGCAGAATTACTCATTACAATTATTTATTAGGCTCTGTAATCTGTTTCTCTAATTGTTTTCGATAGCTAGAATACGACTGTTTGGGACACTGTCAGAGACATCGGCAGCAGAAGCTAATAACAATGGCAAATAGCCTGGAAGGTGCACATTGATGTCAAACCAGTGCTGTACGTGTATTACACCAACAGATTATCTGACCAATATCTGTCTGATCAGACCAATAGTTGGTATGTGTAACAAAAGATCTGTTTGTGTAAATGACCATCTGACCAATAATTGGTTAGAAAATCTGTCAGATAATCTATTGGTGTAATACAGCCCTAAGACTGACATGACTACAATTTGTCAGAAAAAAGATTGCCACCAGGGTGGGTGGAGACATTTTGTCTCACTACTGGAATTTTTCTTGGTATCAGGCACCGTTTTCTTTTGACATAACAATGATGCATACCTGAGGATGATGACAGAACATTTTACTTCACTATGCTTTCACTTCCCCTATCACTGCCACATTGTAAGTAAGTCACACAATAGGCCATGTATATTCTAATTCTGGAAAACCCCTTTAAACTTTCCATCTCCCCACCTAATTTTTTATATAATTGATTAAATTTTGGGATTAATATCCCCACCTATCCCTTGGTTGAACTTCATGGACTTGTGCCTTTTTTCAACCATATTAACTATGTAACTATATTACTAATCAGATTGTATCATAACATCATGTTGCATTTAAAGCACTGTCTAATTGTTCAAAATTATATCATCCTTGCAATGTTGCTTAGTCTGATGGTGATCTAGATCCAGTTCACTACAACCACGGGGGTCCAGGTCCGTGCTGCAAAAAAATTGTGGCTTTGTGAAAATATGAGAAATGCAATTACAGGGAAATAATTACAATCCTGTGGTCCTCAGGTAATATTTCAGACTTGAGGTCCCCCATGGGTATCCCCACCAACACCTGCTTGTTGCTCACATCTGAGAGACCTGGTGGTTTTGCCATGATTTACAAAGATATATGCCTAACACCCTAAAATTAAATATAATTTTCTATATATGATAATACATTACCCCAGAACAAGGTACTTGCAAAACGCTTTATTGTTATTGTGTTGATCGGTCTAGTGCAGTGTTCTGATTTACTGCATTATACACTTGATAGCGTTTTATCGATAGGTCATGATTAACAATCCACCCTTTGAGGAGGCTACGAGATTGACTTAGGTCCTCCCCTAGTTTAGTGAGTGACAGCTAGCTAAGGAAGAGAGAGGAGCTACACGTTCTCAGCCCTCAGAACAATAGGGAGGAGATTTATCAAGAAGAAGGCTTTCTGCTCTGGTCTTGATATACCCTGCGCTGCCAGAGAATGCACCTAATTTATGAGTACAGTAATATCCTTCTGCAGTCCATGCGCCTAAACAGAAATCAGCAGCTCAGAGCTGTCATAGATTTCTTGCTTCATATGTAACAGAAAACTGGCGTAAATTAAGATAAATTTGTTGGGGCGGCTGGTCACACCCCTTTCCTGCCCTTCAGGGAGAGTGCGAGGGAGGTAAAAAATCAGAGACATGTAACAATTTTTTAAAAGTCGCAGTTAAAAAGACGCAAACACATAGTTTGCGACTTTTTAACACCACCTTTTTAGGCCCAAGGGAGATGATAAATAGAGAATCACCGTCTCTGAGACATTTACTGCTAAAAAGCCTTGCTACATCGAAGTACCTACTCCAGAGAGAGAGGATTAGGTGTCTGGAATCTACAAGTCCAAGTATTGGAGTCAGTCAGTACAGTACTAAACTCATTTAAGGTTGTGAGAGACTTTACTGCAGTGAAAGGGGGCATTGCTAATACACATTTTGACATGGCTTTCTCAGCTGCATCTTAATCCTGTACGCCTCAGCCTGGGAATTACAGACAGTGCCTTGCGAAAGTATTCGGCCCCCTGGAACTTTTGCTATTATTTCAGGCTTCAAACAAAAAGATATAACATTTTAAATTTTTGGTGAAGAATCAACAACAAGTGGGTCACAATTGTGAAGTGGAACGAAATTTATTGGATCATTTAAACTTTTTTGTATTAATAAAACTAAAAAGTGGGGCATGCAAAATTATTCGGCCCCCTTGCATTAATACTTTGTTGCGCCACCTTTTGCTGCGATTACAGCTGCAAGTCGCTTGGGGTATGTCTCTATCAGTTTTGCACATCTAGAGACTGAAATTCTTGCCCATTCTTCCTTGCAAAACAGCTCGAGCTCTTTGAGGTTGGATAGAGAGCGTTTGTGAACAGCAGTTTTCAGCTCTTTCCCCATATTCTCAATTGGATTCAGGTCTGGACTTTGACTTCTAAGACCGGGATACGTTTATTTTTGAACCATTCCATTGTAGATTTTATGTAGGTTTTATGTTTGGGATCATTGTCTTGTTGGAAGATAAATCTCCATCCTAGTCTCAGGTCTTTTGCAGACTCCAACAGGTTTTTATCCAGAATGGTCCTGTATTTGGCTCCATCCATCTTCCCATCAATTTTAACCATCTTCCCGATCCCTGCTGATGAAAAGCAGGCCCAAACCATGATGCTGTCACCACCACGTTTGAAAGTGGGGATGGTGTGTTCAGGGTGATGAGCTGTGTTGCTTTTACGCCAAACAGATCGTTTTGCATTGTTTCCAAATGTTTGATTTTGGTTTCACCTGACCAGAACACCTTCTTCCACATGTTTGGTGTGTCTCCCAGGTGGCTTGTGGCAAACTGTAAACAAGACTTTTTATGGATATCTTTGAGAAATGGCTTTCTTCTTGCCACTCTTCCATAGAGGCCAGATTTGGGAAGTGTTCGACTGATTGTTGTCCTATGGACAGACTCTCCCACCTCAGCTGTAGATCTCTGCAGTTCATCCAGAGTGATCATGGGCCTCTTGGCTGCATCTCTGATCAGTCTTCTCCTTGTTTGAGATGAAAGTTTAGAGGGACGGCTGGGTCTTGGTAGATTTGCAGTGGTCTGATACTCCTTCCATTTCAATATGATCGCTTGCACAGTGCTCCTTGGGATGTTTAAAGCTTGGGAAATCTTTTGGTATCCAAATCCAGCTTTAAACTTCTCCACAACAGTATCACGGACCTGACTGGTGTGTTCCTTGGTCTTCATGATGCAGAACCCTGAGACTATCACAGAGCAGGTACATTTATACTGAGACTTGATTACACACAGGTGGATTCTATTTATCTTCGTCAGTCATTTAGGACAACATTGGATCTGAAGCCTCAGCCAAGCACTGCTTCTTCTCCCTGCTGAGTGCGGTACTGAAGACGACCTAAATAGAAAGTCTATGGGATCATCTTCACTACTGCGCTCAGTGTGAGGGGAAGCAGCGCTCGGCAGTTATACAGTTCAGCAGGGGTTTCAATGCTAGACAGGGGGCCTGCCTGGAGTTTTTCAGCCCCTGGGTGGGTGTGGGGGAGAACATGCTGTATTTTTTTTAAATGGTACAGAATCCAAAAGTCCTTGCACATATGCAGACAGCGGAGCGCAAATAATATATATATAAATAAATAAAATATATGGCATATTACCACTTCATGCAACAACTGGGTTGTACAGAGTGGTATTAGAGCGAATGCACAGTAGGTTATATTGGAGCATCCACAGATTTCGGCCGGCTTGGAGTGAATGCACAGCACGTTATTATAGCCAACTGATAAAGTCCAGTCCAGTATGTTGGATCTTCCCTGTACTTTATAACTTGGCTATAATAACCTACTGTGCATTCGCTCCAGATCCCCCAGGAGCTTATTAACCCTATGCTGGAGAGAGGGGAGGCTATTAACATGGGACTTTATGTTGGAGAAGCTGACAGGAGGGGTGGTTATTTACATGGAACTGTATGTTGGAGAAGCTGACGGTAGTGGGTGGTTATTTACATGGGACTGTATGTTGAAGAAGCTGATGGGAGGACACATTCATACTGCCACTATTTATTTCTGTTGTTCTGCTCTGTGAGATGAACAAAACAACGAAAATAACGGAAGTGCTGGATCAGGCACCTAACTGAGGGGAACAGAGCTGAACAGACTCAACTGACTATAATAAAGTCTGTTCAGGAGCTCATCTTTTTATCAAAGTCCTACATGCAAGGCATTTTTGTCTGATCTTTTTGACAGAATCTGCGACAGAGATCCCGAACGGAGTCTCCAACGCAGATTTGAGCAAGCATAGGCCTATGTATTATGTATTTGAATTACCACAAATTTTGTACTCCTCCTCAGCTAAAAATACTCCTCAAAAATGGTAAGAGGAGTATTTATACTCTTCCGGAAAAAATGTAGTGTGACCTCTGACATCCTTATTCTTCAGCTCAATACGATTACGGCAATACGGCATTATTTTGCTTTATTACTTTTAAAAAATAAAAACCTTTCAAAAAATCTAAATTTTCTTTGCATCACCATTTTCTGACAGCCATAACTTTTGTATATTTCGGTCTACAGAGCTGTAAGAGAGTTTGTTTTTTTAGCGGGATGAACTGTATTATTGGTACCATTTTGGTGGCACATACGACTTTTTGATCACTGTTATTCCAATTCTTTGGGGGGATGAGGTGACTAAACAATGAGGAATTGTTTTTTTTTTCTCTTTTTTCCCGTTAAAGTGTTCACCGCGCATGAAAAATTTATAAATATTTTAATAGTTCAGACATTTTCGGACATGTCATTACCTGATTACCTGATATTTTTTTATTATTTATATATTTTTATATGTAAAAGTGAGAAAAGGAGGGTGATTTAAACTTAATATTTTTGTGATTGTTTTATATTTTTTTTTTTATAACTTTTTTTACTTCATAACTATTAGCCCCCTCAGAGAGCTAGAACTTGGGATCTTTTGATTCCTTGTCCCACTCACCCTAATAGATATCTATAAGGGTGAATGGAATTCTGACGCACTCTCTGCTGAGCTGTGCATTGTGCACAGCTTAGCAGAAAGCTTACCATGACAGGCCTGGGAATCTTCAGCAGTGCCCAGGCGGTCATGGTAACAATCTGATTAACAGTCCAAACAATTTTGTGATCATTAACACTTAAAAAGGTTTTCCAAGATCAGAGGTGTCAGATTGGTGGGGATCTGACACCTGGGCCCACCGCTGATCACCTGTTTGAGAAGGCAGCAGTGCTACAATGAGCACTGCGGCCTTCTAGCACAGCACCACACACAGTATAACAGCTGTGCTTGATATCGCACTTCACTTCTATGGGGCTGAACTGCGCCTAGTCCATGTGAACGTGTCTCCCCTGTTATCCATGGCCTAGGAAAAGCAAAAAGGAGAAAACCAAGAGGGTCCCAGGTGTTGGACCCCCACTGACCAGATACTGATGACCTATCCTGAGGATAGGTTATTAGTGATAAACTCTCAGAAAACCCGTTAACTTTTTCCTATTGAAAAAGGTCAGTGAAATTTGGAACAGGGATAGAAGGAAAGGCCACTGCACTATGCTATAGATTTCTTACATTATTAGGAAATTATTAGTTTGAATTTTTACATTTTCTCTAATTTTAGACATTTCAGTAGAAGAAAAGAAGGAAAGACGGCCTGCAGGAATTTACCCAGTAGAGCAGAGGGCACAGAATTTAAGGTTAATTCCATTTGTGAAAACCTATGAATGGAATTCTCTATCTATGAACATTAAATGTCATAACGTCATGAGAGCCTCTAGACAGAAAAAGAGGAACTGGGAGAAAATATCTATGCAAGGTTCACAAGGCTAATAAGAGTTCAATAGTTCACATTGTTGAAACTTTTGCCAAATCCTACGACCTACTGGCAGAAAAATATTCAGAGGTTTCCATTTGGATATCCATAATGGAATTTTATTTGTATAAAATGATGAATGAACTTCCGTGTAGGAACAGGTCAAGAATATTGCCTTAGAGCCTCATCACCCCCATTTACAAAACCCATGGGTACTTGCTATGGGGGTTATACCAGGATTAGAAGTTATCTCCTATTCACAGGAAAGGGGCTATCTAAATTATCACTGACTGCTGGACCCCCACTGATCCAGATAACTGGGATCCCATTCTCTTGAGCTGATGGAAGGGCATGCTCCCTGCAGCTCTATTCATTCCCTATGGAGCTGCTGGAGATAACCAAATACAGTGCTACCTCACGCGTTCCCATAGAGAATGAATGATGAAGCAGAATGCATGCCTGTCCTGCCTCTCCATCAGCTCAGGAGAACGGAATCCCTTTTCTCTGGATTGGTGGGAGGGTCCCTGCAGTTGGATGACAGTAATCAGTTAATTATTCCCTACCCTGTGGATAGGGGATAACCTCTAAACTTGGCACAACCATTTTAAAAGTTCACTAACTTTTCAAAAAGCTTTTGATATGTCATAGAGACGTATGAAAAGTTTAGATCGCTGGGAATCTGAGCGCTGAAACACCCAAGATCCCTGTAATACGGTGGAAGAGAAGGACATAATGAAGACAAACCCATAGACTTCTATGAAGCATGTGTCATTCAGCGAGGCCTTTACCTGGAAAGAAGCGGGTTTACCACAATTCCAGCATAAAGGAAGCAAACTAAAGGGTGTATTAGATACCCCGATGCTGCTAGTGATTGTCGGGAGGGAAGCCAATAATAGGTGGTATAAACTTAAAATAGACAGTCAATAATAATTGGTATAACATTAGAGTAGATAGTCTAAAAGTGCACCGGATATAACATCCAGCATCAGCGACTTTGATAAATCTGGAGCAAAGTGGACACAGAATGTACACTGTTTACTTGCAAACGACACAAGACACTTTCAGTTTCATATGAATTTCAATTGCCATAATATATCCTTCAGTCTTTAATCCTTTCAGTACCGAGCCGCTTTTCACCTTAAATCCCAGGCCGATTTTTGCAAATCTGACATGTGTCACTTTACGTGGTAATAACTTTATAACGCTTTTACTTATCAAGGCCATTCTGAGATTGTTTTCTCTTGAAACATTGTACTTCATGACAGTCATAAATTTAAGTCAATATATTTCACCTTTATTTATGAAAAAAATCCCAAATTTACCAAAAATTTTGAAAAATTTTCAATTTTCTAAATTTCAATTTCTCTGCTTTTAAAACAGAAAGTGATAAATCATAAAATATTTATTACTTAACATTCCCCATATGTCTACTTTATGTTGGCATCATTTTGTAAATGTCATTTTATTCTTTTAGGAAGTTAGAGGGCTAGAAGTTTAGAAGCAATTTTTCAAATTTTCAACAAAATTTCCCAAACCATTTTTTTGAGGACCAATTCAGTTATAAAGTGATTTTGTGAGGCTTACCTAATGGAAACCACCCATAAATGACCCAATTTTAGAAACTACACCCCTCAAATTATAAAAAAACTGATGTTACAAACTTTGTTAACCCTTGAGGTGTTCCACAAGAATTAAAGGAAAACAGAGGTTTTTTGGTAGATTATTCATGTTAATAATTTTTTTTTTGCAACACAGCAAGGGTTAACAGTAAACTAAATCTCAATATACATTACTATGATTCTGACGTTTACGGAAATACCCCGTATGTGGTGGTAAACTGCTCTATGGGCACATGGCAGTGGTCAGAAGGAAAGGAGCTCCATATGGATTTTGGAGGCAGATTTTGCTAGAATGGTTTTTAGGCACCATTTTGTATTTTAAGAGACCCTGACGTACCCCTAGAGTGGAAACCCTCAAAAAGTGACCCCATTTTGGAAACTACATCCCTTAAAGAATATATTAAGGGGGGTACTGACCACTTTGACCCCCTAAGCGTTTTACGGAATTTGGAAACACTTGGCTGTGAAAATGAAAAGTTTCATTTCTTCCAATAAAATGTTGCTTTACCCCCAAATTTTTCATTTTCACAAGGGTTAACAGGAGAAAAGCACCCCACAACACCCCATATGTAGTGGTAAACTACTGTGGGGGCACATGGCAGGACTCATATGGATATGGAAGGAGCGCCATATGGATTTTGCAGCACAGATTTTGATGAATTGGTTTGCAGGAGCCATTGATTTTTATTTTTTTTAGTTATTGTCTTATGTGGGGTCTTATTTTTGCGGGATGAGGTGACATTTTCATTGGTACCATTTTGGGGTACATAAGACTTTTTGATTGCTTGGTATTACACTTTTTCTGAGTCAAGGTGAAAAAAATAGTTGTTTTGACATAGTTTTTTTTTTTTTTCTTTTACAGCATTCACCCGAAGGGGCAAATCATTTGATATTTTTATAGAGCAGGTTGTTACGGACGCGGCAATACTCAATATGTCTATTATTTTTATTTTTGTTAAGTTTTACACAGTAAATTAATTTTTGAACAGAATTAAATCTTGTTTTTGTGTTTTGAGATGACGGTTTGATTGGTACCATTTTGGGGTAAATACACCTTTTTGATCACCTGCTATTATACTTTTTGTGAGGCAAGAGGGAAAAAAATGGCTGTTTTGGCATAGTTTAAAAAAATTTTTTTTTACAGCATTCACCTGGGAGGCCATCTCATGTAATATTTTTATAGAGCAGGTTGTTACGGATGCAGGAATACCCAATATGTCTAACATTTTTATTTCTGATGCATTTTTGAACAGAATAAAATCTTTTTTTTTGTATTGCCATTTTCTGAGAGCCATATTTTTTTTATTTTTTGGGCGATTGTCTTAGGTAGGGTCTCATTTTTTGTGGGACGAGATGTTAACATTTTGGGATTAATACATCTTTTTGATCGCTTGGTATTACACTTTTTGTGAGGCAAGGTGACCAGAAAATGGCTTTTTTTACACTGTTTTTATTTTTTATTTTATACGGCGTTCACCTAGCGGGGTGGGTCATGTGATATTTTTATAGAGTCGTTCTATACAGACGTGGTGATACCTAATATGCCTACTTTTCTTTTTTTTACCTATTTTTTTACAATTTCTTTTAACTTTATTTTGGGAAAAGGACGCTTTTTTTTTTTTTACTTGAAACTTTAATTTTTTTGTAAAACTTTATTTTTTTAACTTCTTTTTTCACTTTATTTTTGTCCCAGTCTGGGACTTCAACTTTTGGGGGTGTGATCCCCTGCACAATGCATTACAATACTTCTGTATTGTAATGCATTGGCTGTAAGTGTATTACCAGTGTAATACACTTACAGCTTCCTGCCTATGAGATCCAGGGGGCTGGGCAGTAGAGATGAGCGAATCATCCAAAATTCGCTTCGCCGAATGTTCATCGAATTTGTTAAAAGATTCGTACTTAATACGAAGCTATTCAGTCGAAGCTGCGTACAAATCATTCGTTATTCTGTCGTGTTCTGCGAACATTCCCGCGAATACTTACGCCTGAGTGTACAAAGTGCGTACGAAGCTTTAGCGTATTATTGTCTAGGCCGGCACAAAGAACGAATATACAGTAAAAGTACGCTGCCTAACCGAATATGTACGCATTAGCGTACAAATTATCAGATGCGTAGCATTAGCGTACAAATTTTATGATGCGTACGTAGCGTTAGCGTACAAAGATTTCAGAAGAATCTTCTGAAGCGAATCTGAAAATATTCGGATTTGCTTCGGTGTAAAAAATTTCCAAGATTCGTATTAAATCTACAAAGCGGTGAATGGATTCACTCATCTCTACTTGGCAGGCTGACTTTCTGCCTCTTATGTGGACTCTCTTTCAGAGATGGACTATCTGAGCTGATAAGTATATGGCAATAAGGGTGGGTTCACGTCACTTTTTTCCCATCTGTTTAACGTATACAAAAAACGTATATGTTAAACGGATGCCTCAGACTGATGTTATCCGTTCCATTGTAAAAAAACAAAAGTATACTTTTTTTTTACCATTGTACAAAAAACGTATATTTGTTACATTGGTCCCAGCTTTCTGCAGGTCATTCACTAGGTCCCCCCTTGTGGTTCTGGGATTTTTGCTCACAGTTCTTGTGATCATATTGACCCCACACGAGGTGAGATCTTGCGTGGAGCCCCTGATCGAGGGAGATTATCAGTGGTCTTGTATGTCTTCCATTTTCTAATTATTGCTCCCACAGTTGATTTCTTCACACCAAGCTGCTTGCCTATTGCAGATTCAGTCTTCCCAGCCTGGTGCAGGTCTACAATTTTGTCTCTGGTGTCCTTCAACAGCTCTTTGGTCTTCACTAGAGATGAGCGAATCATTCAAAATTTGCTTCGCCGAATATTCGCCGGATTTCGGACAAGATTCGTGTTTAAACTAACTTATTTGTCAAATCTACGTAAAAAAATACACCTTTTTTACCCTACAAGGGTAGGCCGTGGCAGACAATCTTTAGAGGCAGTCCATGAACTAGAAAAATATGGTGCTCACTGCTGCTAGCTATCAATAAGTGAATAATTTACTAAAAACACTGTACAATAAGTGCATAATAGGACACATTGCAGTACCAGAAAAAGAAGTGCTGAACCATTAAAAACAGTGTAGCTAAAATACAGTATGCAAACACTTTAGTGCAATCAATTTCACATTTGCAAACATAAAAGGCTCAGATATACGTTTGAGTCTCTCCTTATGGATCCTAGTTGGCATGATAAAACACTGTCTGTCTGGAACACATATTCCAAAATTCAATTGTAATCCACGTGAGGTAAAATTGTAATCCAAACAGGTAATGTGTAATCCACATGGATAATAGAGAATAGCAGCAAATAGAGAACCTTTTTGGAAAAGGGGGCTCCCAAATAACCTGAGAAGGGGGTAAAAAGGAAAATAGGCGCGCTTAGGTGCAACTGGGACCTTTCTGCAGAATGGGGGGAGTCCTGACTGAAAGCTATGTCCACTCCAGCTGGGTGAGAGTCAAACGGGGGCAATACATTACATTAAAAAGCAGCACACAGAGAGTCCTTTCTGCCAAGGGGGCTCCCAAATAACCTGAGAAGGGGGTAAAAAGGAAAATAGGTGCACTTCGGCGCAACAGGGAAATTTCTGTAGAATGGGGGGAGTCTTGACAGCCATGCCCATCTGGGTGAGAGTCAAACGGGGGCAACAGGAACTAAACAAAAACAACCTTCAGGTGCAGTTCATGATGTGGCTCCCATAGGTCCTCCTGCAGTGTCCTTGACACTGCCAGTAGTTGGGTTCCTCATATGAGGGACCTGAAGTCCTCCTCGCTCGAGCTGCTGCTGAAGCTCATCAGAGGAGGCTCCTGCCTCTTGTAGGCCATGCTCGCTGCAGTGGTAAAACTCCAGTGCCCTCTTCTTCCTGAAGTTGGACTTGACGGGGTCTGGGTGGTGGTGACGCACTCTGCAGCCATTTTCGCTTTTCCGGATGCTCCTGCCGGGACAGCAGGGGTAAGGACTTCCGGCTTCAGCGGTTCCAGAAAGGTTGCACCCAGGAAAGAAGCCCCAGCTTCCCCAGCTGCTGCTGGCTTCATCTTCCACGGCAGCTGGTATTGGTGGACCACCATGGATTGGAAGGTGAACGATAATGTGGTCAGCTGACCCAGCTGTAATGACTGTGGTGGTGGTGGTGATGCTGGCAGTCCAGGAATCAGAGGCTCCGGCTGAGGCTGTGGCTTTTCCCTGAACCGGAGGACGCCATCTGGGAACTCCTGCAGGCAGCACAAGCGTCCTGGACCTGGTGGTTCATCCGCCCAGTCCTCCACTGCAGTTTTATAGTCCCAGAGGCTCTGAGCATGGGCCGTCACAGATGGTGGAACAATTGAGTTCTGGTGTGTGGAAGGGGTGGATTTCATCCTGGGCGGCGAAGTGGACACTCCAGCCACCTCCGCCGCACGAGCCAAAGCAGACATTCCAGCCACAGGAGCCAAAGCAGATGTTCCAGCTGCACGAGCCAAAGCAGACGTTCCAGCCACACGAGCCAAAGCAGACGTTCCAGCCACACGAGCCAAAGCAGACGTTCCAGCCGCACGAGCCAAAGCAGACGTTCCAGCCACACGAGCCAAAGCAGATGTTCCAGCCGCAGGAGCCAAAGCAGACGCTCCAGCTGCACAAGCCAAAGCAGACACTCCAGCACCTCCTTGTGACACCCTGATGTCTTGAGCGGGTGGTGGTTCAGGTAAGTCGTCTCCAAAATACATCTCGTTCCAATTTGGATGCAGCTGTTTTTTAGCCATGATGCTTGCCTCTTGCTCTGAGGTCATCGCTGGTCTAAACTGGTTCAGACTTCAGAAGAGGGTGGCGCACTGAGGGAGGAGTCTTCACTCCCTATACGTGCAAAACAGTTAGATCCCGGTGGGCCGGGCTGTTTTTTTCCAGTTCTGAGGGGGGCGTATCTTCACTTTCTTGCTCTTGCGTGGGCGTATCGTCATTGTCCCGCCTTACGCAGAATGCATACGTTTCTTAAGTTTCATACATATCATTAGCGTGTAAAATTTTGCGAAGATTTACGAATAATACAAAGCGAATCCAAAGAAATTCGGATTCGCTTCGCAGCTGAAAATTTCCAAGATTCGATACGAATCTAGGAAACGGCGAATAGATTCGCTCATCTCTAGTCTTTACCATAGTGGAGTTTGGAGTGTGACTGTTTGAGGTTGTGGACAGGTGTCTTTTATACTGATAACAAGTTCAAACAGGTGCCATTACTACAGGTAATGAGTGGAGGACAGAGGAGCCTCTTAAAGAAGAAGTTGCAGGTCTCTGAGAGCCAGAAATTTTGCTTGTTTGTACTTGACCTATCACAGAGAGTACCAACTAAAACATAGCCTTTATTCACATAATATTAAAAACATTTTTGGGGTATAGTCACATGAACAAAATAACAATACAAATAATGTTGCTAATATAAATAAAGGGATACCCTATTCCGTGATAGAGAATGTGAAATACTCGGGTCTGGGAAGACTTGGATAGTAGGGCTGAGTATATAAAGATCTTGCCCTAATGTGGTACCTGACTAACAGACCCTACCTACAACGGAATAGCCGCCCCGATAGGGACGATCCCGTATCAGGAACCTCCTACTATCCCAAATATGGCCCTGATACAGAGAAACCACAACCACTCCTAAATATCACCACACCAGTGAAAAAGTGTTTATAATGAAAAATAACAAACTATGGTAATAAAATACTGGTCAAGTTTGATCTATAAATGTTGGTCATTTGTTGATGCTGAGTACATGCTCAGAAAAATAATAAGCAAAAGTTCCTACGCGTTTCACCTGTAAATAACGGTTCATCAGGGAACTAAATTCCAGCAAAGCAATGTTGCAACCACCGGTTAGTCAAACCAAATAATATGACCAAAAATCATAAAACAAAAATAATATCAAAAATGGGAGGCATCCATTATATCCATTTTTCTCCACCATCTACAACATCTGATAATGTCTAAATCAGGGGAAACACCTATATACAATGCTCAATCAGCATAATATATGTCATAGTATATAGGAGCTTAAATTAAGCGGTACACTGTACAAACATCCCATATAGCTGTGTGAAATGATAATTATAGCACATCAGATAATTGCAACACACAGATATAGTTCTCTAAATGCAACCTCAAATCTGCTGAGGTAGCCGTTTGTACTTGCGTGTAACCAAACCCGCTGATGCCGACATGAGGAGTACAGCGCCGGTACGCGCTGTCGTTGAAAGGTATAAAGGCTGGCAGGGGTCACGCATACTTTCCGCTCTTAAATATTAAGCCGATGGCGTCTCACCTGGCCAGAGGGAGGGCGTATCTAAATCTTCCCCCGCTCGCACACATCTAGCCCAGCGGTCACGTGTCCAGTCACATGACCGCACCACAGGTCACATGAGCGCAAAGCAGGTCACGTGAATACTCTACTGTTGCCCAGCAATGAGTAAACAACAGGGATCACATTGTATTTAGATGGACGCACTACGAAGCAGTATAAACAGTTGAATGTAAAGCAGGTCACATGAGTGCTAGCCTGTCGCTTAACAATAGGTAAACAGCAGGGGTCACGTTATATTTAGATGGAGACAATACAGATGGACACTTTTTATATATTATAAAACCAGAAACTATACCAATTCTCTAGGGTATATTAACAGGGGTGGCTAGCCCCTGTTCGGTGAACTCATTCTTCACCATGATATACTGATAGCATACCCTATATATAGATAAGAAATCTTTTTTATATATATATATGGACTGGAAAACTCAAAGTAAGCAACAGAGATTCAAATTAAACTAGTCACGGAGGCTCGCCTCATATTTAAATGAAGCACGCAAATTCAATAGCCTCATTCAGGCCACGCGGTGACAGCGTCTTCAGACAATGTATCCAACAAGTTTGTACTTGACCAAATACTTATTTTCCACCATAATTTGCAAATAAATTCTTTAAAAATCAGACAATGTGATTTTCTGGATTTGTTTTCTCATTTTGTCTCTCATAGTTGAGGTCTACCTATGATGTCAATGACAGGCCTCTCTCATTTTTTTAAGTGGGAGAACTTGCACAATTGGTGGCTGACTAAATACTTTTTTTCCCCACTCTATGTCAAACTGAGGCATAAAGCGTGATGTGAAACCATCCTAACAACACTTTTTCGTCCATGCACGTCCATGCTTCGTCTATGGACTTCTATGGAATATTGCAATATGTTGCACGTTAAGGATTGAAAGATATATTATGGCAATGAATTGAAATACAGTACATATGAAACTGAAAGTGGCCCGTGTCATTTGTTGTTGAGGTGGATTGTAGACTGGGAGAGTCCTGGGACATTGTAGCTGAGAGATTTGAGATATTTTGATTGTTATGTGTTGAACATCTTCTTAGCAGAAAACCAATCCCTCAATGAGCTGATCATGATCAATTTTGTTGGTGTGGTAGGAGAATAAATACCTTCAAAGTTACGGAAGATATGGCAGTTCACAGGGCCACAGCCAAGTTACGGAAGATATGGCAGTTCACACATCTCATCTTTTTAAGTGGGAGAACTTGCACAATTGGTGGCTGACTAAATACTTTTTTTCCCCACTGTATGTCAAACTGAGGCATAAAGCGTGATGTGAAACCATCCTAACAACACTTTTTCGTCCATGCATGTCCATGCTTCGTCTATGGACTTCTATGGAATATTGCAATATGTTGCAAGTTAAGGATTGAAAGATATATTATGGCAATGAATTGAAATACAGTACATATGAAACTGAAATTGGCCCGTGTTGTTTGTTGTTGAGGTGTATTGTAGACTGGGAGAGTCCTGGGACATTGTAGCTGAGATATTTGAGATATTTTGATTGTTATTAGAGATGAGCGAGCACTAAAATGCTCGGGTGCTCGTTATTCGAGTCGAACTTTTCCCGATGCTCGGGTGCTCGTTTCGAATAACGAACCCCATTGAAGTCAATGGGAGACTCGAGCATTTTTGCGGGGGACCAAGGCTCTGCCTAGGGAAGGCTGGGTGAAAACCTGGAAACCTCAGAAAATGATGGAAACATCACGGAAATGGACAGGAAACAGCAGGGGCAGCATGCATGGATGCCTCTGAGGCTGCCTAATCCCATCATTACCCCAAGTTCTCAGGCAACAGCCTGGTGGTTACCCTCATGGCAATTGTGCTCACCCAGACCAAGAAAGGCGAGGCACATGCCCATCACATGTTAGGGAAGCACCCAACTAGGTGCAACGAAGGTCCGTCACCGCCTGCAGATGACACCACTACTCATGCTGGCACTGCAGCTAAAATCAAGTTTAGTATCTGTTCTTATCAGTTGCCGTGCCTGCTGGTGGTATAGTGGTGAGCATAGCTACTTCCCAAGCAGTTGATGCGGGTTCGATTCCCATCTATCGCAGGAGGCAATTCAGAATCAGTACAATATCTAATACGTCCCCCTACCCGGCAAAATTGTTTGGAGAGAGGGCATGTAGGTGGGGGGGAAGGAGGTTTCGCTGGAAGAGCCAGAGGAGTGCCCCCTGGGCCAGCATGTGTGGTGGTGACAACAGCCGGAATGCATTTGGAAATGCTCTAGCATCAGCTGGTGCAGTATCGATTCTTCTCAGTTTAATACCGTATACATCCCCTATCTTGGGACCCTATATTTAATGGATTTTTCGAACACGGAAAAGGGAAAAAGAGCTTGCTCTGGCCAGGGGAGTGTTTGTCCCACTGCAGCTAAGGGGACGTGTTCATGCTCTGCCTATCACAGGTCAGGAGGCAGATAAAAGAAGAACAAAAACAAACATGAGTGCAACTTCTGATACGTCCCCTATCCGGCTAAATTGTTTGTAGAGTGGGCCTGTAGGTGGGGGGGGCAGGCTGGGGCAAGGAGGTTTCGCTGGAAGAGCCAGAGGAGTGCCCCCTGGGCTAGCGTGTGTGGTGGTGACAACAGCCAGAATGGATTTTTTAAAACTGTTGCATCAACCGGTACAGTCGTAAATTATGAACTTGATCAAGTGTAGCATGTGTTCTCCGTATTCTTCTCAGTTTAATACCGTATATGGCAGCTATCCGTAAAAATAGTTTGGAGAGAGAGAAAGATAGAAAAAAGACGTCAATTGTTTGGAGAGAAGGCCTGTAGGTGGGGGGCAGGCTGGGGGGAAGGAGGTTTCGCTGGAAGAGCCAGAGGAGTGCCCCCTGGGCTAGCGTGTGTGGTGGTGACAACAGCCAGAATGGATTTTTGAAAACTGTTGCATCAACCGGTACAGTCGTAAATTATGAACTTGATCAAGTGTAGCATGTGTTCTCTGTATTCTTCTCAGTTTAATACAGTATATGGCAGCTATCCGGAAAAATAGTTTGGAGAGAGAGAAAGATAGGAAAAAGACGGCAATTGTTTGGAGAGAGGGCCTATAGGTGGACCTCCGGAAAAATAGTTTGGAGAGAGGGCCTGTAGGTGGACCTACGGAACAATTGTTTGGAGAGAGAGAGGGCCTGTAGGTGGACCTCCGTTAAAATTGTTTGGACAGAGGGCCTATAGGTGGACCTCTGGAAAAATTGTTTGAATAGAGGGCCTGTAGGGGCCCTCCTGAAAAATAGTTTGAAGAGAGGGCCTGTAGGTGGACCTCTGGAAAAATTGTTTGAATAGAGGGCCTGTAGGGGGCCCTCCTGAAAATTGTTTGAAGAGAGGGCCTGTAGGGGGCCCTCCTGAAAAATTGTTTGAAGAGAGGGCCTGTAGGTGGACCTCTTGAAAAATTGTTTGAATAGAGGGCCTGTAGGGGCCCTCCTGAAAAATTGTTTGAAGAGAGGGCCTGTAGGGGCCCTCCTGAAAAATTGTGCTAAAAGAGTGCCAGTTGGACCTCTAAAAAATGGGCTTTTTTTGGGTCAGTGTTAGGCAAAGACGATATGGAGGAGGAGTAGAGAAGAGGAGTAGAGAAGAGTAATCGGATACATAAGTTATTTAAATCTTTAGCTGCTTTCCCCCGGAGGAGATTTGAATTCCGGTGAAATCCAGGCTTTGTTCATTTTAATAAGCGTCAGCCTGTCAGCGCTGTCAGTTGACAGGCGTGTACGCTTATCGGTGATGACGCCACCAGCTGCACTGAATACCCGTTCTGACAGCACGCTAGCGGCAGGGCAGGCCAGCACCTCCAAGGCGTACAGCGCCAGTTCAGGCCACGTGTCCAGCTTTGAAACCCAGTAGTTGTATGGAGCAGAGTGATCGCTACGGACGTTGGTATGGTCAGCTAGGTACTCCCTCACCATCTTTCTGTACAGCTCCCCCCTACTCTGCCTAGACTGGGGACAGGTGACAGTGTCTTGCTGGGGTGACATAAAACTGGCAAAGGCCTTGGAGAGCGTTCCCCTGCCAGTGCTGAACAAGCTGCCTGCTCGCCTCCTCTCCCCCGCTACTTGGCCCACAGAACCATGCCCTCTGCCGCTAGCGGCGTCAGATGGGAAGAATTGTTTCAGCTTGTGCACCAGGGCCTGTTGATACCTATTCACTCTCATACTCCTTTCCTCTGCAGGGATGAGAGTGGAAAGGTTCTGCTTGTACCGTGGGTCCAGGAGAGTGAACACCCAGTAATCGGTGTTGGAAAAAATTCTTCTAACGCGAGGGTCACGGGATAGGCAGCCTAACATGAAGTCTGCCATGAGTCCCAACACGCAAGAATTCTCTCCTCACTGACCTGACTCTCCATTTCCTCCTCCTCCTCCTCCTCCAAGTCCTCCTCTTCAGCCCATACACGCTCAAGAGTTAAGGACTGAGCACTGGTACCCTCTACTGTCTTGCCGACATTCTCCTCCTCTTCCTCCTCATCCTCATCCCCCTCCTCCGATAGGCGCTGAGAAACAGACCGGAGGGTGCTCTGGCTATCAAGCGACGTATCTTCCTCCACCGTCTCTTGTGACAAGCGCAAAGCATCCGACTTGATGCTGAGCAGTGAGTTTTTCAACAGGCAAAGCAGCGGGATGGTGAGGCTGATAATGGCGGCATCGCCGCTGACCATCTGTGTTGACTCCTCAAAGTTGCTCAACACCTGGCAGATATCAGACATCCATCTATCATTGTAGACTTGAGGAATCTGAGAGACCTGACTACCAGTTCTGGTGGAAGATGACATCTGGCAGTCTACAATAAACTCTGGATAACATGTTTAATGTGGAATTCCATCTCGTGGGCACGTCGCACAACAGTCGATGAGCGGGCAGTTGTAGGCGGCGCTGTGCTGCCCTGAGAGTGGCAGCATCTGTGGTCGACTTGCGGAAATGCGCACAGATGCGGCGCAC
>ONZH01011753.1:0-10337 GCA_900303285.1 Rhinella marina | reverse complement strand
ATAAAACAGACATCATAGGCATCACTGTGCCTGAAAATGCCCATAATATAAAAATATGTAGGTGTAAGAGCAGCCACATACAGTACAGCATGATGTGCTGCCCCCTAGTGGGTAGTACTTGTATATACAACATCCCTATCTGTGGTGGAGGACTGACATAACACATCTGCAGGTGCACAGAGGCCATATAGATTAAGGGTCTCACCTTAGAGGGGTTGTCTGGTTTTAGAGAATTCTGATTTAATAGATGGAGGTACAGAGTTCAGACCCTTCATCTATTATCAGAGAGGAGAGCAGCTGCCAGCTACAAAGATATATGGATAAATGAGATCATTGGGAGAGAGAAAGAGAAAGAAAGAAAGAAAGAAAGAAAGAAAGAAAGAAAGAAAGAAAGAAAGAAAGAAAGAAAGAAAGAAAGAAAGAAAGAAAGAAAGAAAAAGAAAGATGAGATAGATAGATAGATAGATAGATAGATAGATAGATAGATAGATAGATAGATAGATAGATAGATAGATAGTCCACACAGACTGAAGGGTTTCTGCCTAAACCCCTTTCAATCACCCTTGGACCATTTTTCACTGTCTCATTTGCTAAAAAATGTTCCTTTAGAGAGTAGAGTCCTGACCGAGTTTTCACCCCCAGTAGAAGAGGAGATAATCCCAACTAAGACTGGGCCCCCTCTTGCCCTCGGCCCCATAGCAGTCGCCTGGTCTGCCGCTATGGTAGTTACGCCCCTGGATAGATAATAGATAGGTAGGTAGATAGATATGGCATCAGGTTAGTCCCTCTCTGCTATGGACACTTATATATCCACAAACAACTGAATGGAAGGCACCAGTGACACCTCCTTCATCTGCAGTGACTACTGCAGCTAAAGGTCTGCAAAGTGTTACAGAGTGCATTCTTCTCCAGTGTCACTAGAGGACAGTGTTGTTGCTGGAGTGTCAGGTATTGGTGTGTTCTTTCATCACATATGTAGACTTGTTGAGAGACCTTGACGGGGTGCTCGGGCTCCGGTATGTTCTTGATATCTAATATATAAAGCTAAGTGTATGTGTGTGTGTGTGTGTGTGTGTGTGTATGTCCGCACCGCTGCAGCTACAATCACAAAATTTGGCACACATGTACATCAGGTGTCCGGGAAGGTTTTAGAAAAGTTTTCAACTCTCCAGGACGTACCGTTCCTGAGATATTCCCAAAAAAATGAATTAGCTAATAGAAGCCTGGTCACATGACCCTTATCAGCCAATAGAAGCTCACAGGCAGCCTCCACACACCAGGTTATCTATGACAACCTAGCCAGTTCACTGCTGTAGATCTGCATTAAAGAGGCAGAGCACTGTGGATGACAATGGTAAAGGGGTATTCCGGTTACTATAACTATAACTTATGTTTTAGACTAATTCATCATCAATCATTACCTCATATAATGTAAATTTCACATATTTACTGTTCAGTAGTAATAAAAGATGTATTCTTCCACTGCTACCCTCCTTCCTCCTAAATTACTATGGCATCGACCTGTAATTCAGGCCACCGTCAAAAGAAGGACTTAAAAGCCCCACCCCCAGATCCACACTAAGTCACGCCCCCTGACTCTGTCAGACCACGCCCCTTCCATGCCGCATTTGACCAGGAATAAAAATATAGGTAAAAATCCCCTTCTTTCAGCTGCAGGGGTGGGGGAGGGTGACTTTCTCCCTGCAGCTCATTGCTCAGACTGCACAGTGCTGCTGCTGAGAGTGAGCGGTTCAAAAGGACATCCCTGTGTCCATCCAGGCCCTGCGCATGACAGAGGACAGGGAGTCTGAAAGCCAGAATGTCCAGCCTAAAACAAGACCTCTGGCCACCTAGGGCCAGGCTGATGTTAGGGTGGCCAGATGTCCGGCTTTAGGCTGGACAGTCCAGTTTTCTGGCTACCTGTTCTCCGTCTGACGCAGTGCTTGGACAGACACAGGGATGTCCACCCTTTCAGTAGCTCACACTCAGACAGCTTCTCCTCCGTGTCTTCACGGAGCCAGGTGGGCGTGGCCTCATGTTTTAGTGATGTGTCTTCATGGGGAACTGGGGGTGCTTGCAGTTGTAGAGGTCACTGTTTTGGGAGGCTGGCCGCTGTAGGGTCACACTGTTAAAGGGGCGGGGGCTGCTGTAGAGGTCACTGTTAAAGGGGCGGGCACTGTAGAGGTCACTCTCAATATCTTTTAACGAAACACACACACACAAACAGTAAATGAAATAACTTAAATATACCCGGGCGAAGCCGGGTCCTTCAGCTAGTAAGAATATATTGGCGAAACTCTCATTTTAATATCAGTGTGAGGGTTTAGCCATATATTATCAATTGCATTCACCACTGTAGTGCACCGTCTTTTGTAAATTTTTGTTGGTTTTACGCCCATTTCTCCATTTGTATGACCAGTAATACAACATGGCACACAGCATGTGTGCACCATAATTTGTGACTTTTTAAGCTTCGCAGAACTTTACTGAAGAAAACAGAGCTAAGTGGAAGGTCATGGTTGCATCACACCACCGCCGCATTTACTATAACTTTTGCTAGAAAGTGGCGGACGTTATAGCTGAAGTCGGCTGGCGTAAACTTCAGTTTCTGGCGCACGGCTGGGCAAAGATGCACCTGATTTGTTAATAGGCTTCTGCCAGTCTTGATATAGCGCCCCCATGATATACTGTCATACTGTGACAGCTGCAGTCAGGGTTGCCAACCGTCCAGATATTTCTTACGTCCGTGATTTTTTGGAGGCTCACAGTAAATGCGTGATGTGCCGACCACACACATTGCCACTGAGGCAGGACATGTCATCACTGAGCCGGCTGTCATCACACTTCTGGTCCAGCAGGGACAGGAAGCAGAGCAGAAGGGAGCTCGGCGCTGGAACCAGGGCACCGGTGACAGGTGACCATTTTTTCTTTAGCCCCTTCCTGATTATATCAAAAGGGGGGTTCTCAGTCTCGGAAAAGCCCTTTAATAGTCAAAAGTGTTTCTTCCCTAATATGTATATCATGTATTTCAGGAGGACACAAGAGGAGGGCAGTGTTTCCCAGCTAGGGTCGCCACCTTTCCCAACCAAAAATACCAGCCAAGTTAAGCCACACCCCAAAGGGGGTGTGGCTTAACACAGGGTGTTAGGTCGCTGTCATACTGTAGCTCCCAATAATATTAATGCCTCCATTAATGCCCCTCTGTACTATAAATGCCCCCATTAGTGCCCCCCAGCATTAATAATGCCCCATCAGCGCCCCCAGAATTAATAATACCTCCTTTAGTGCTCCCCAATAATAATAATGCCCCCATTAGCACCCTCACAATGAATACTGACCCCATTAGTTCCCCCCAGGAATATGAATGCGCCCCGTAATAGTAATGCCATCAATAGTGTGCCTCAGAATTAATGCCGCCCCATTAGTGCCCCCCAGTAAGAGTATTGGCCCCATTAGTGAGCCCCAGAGTGAATAATGCCCCCATTAGTGCCCTCCTGTAAGAATAATGCCCCCATTAGTGCCCTCCTGTAAGAATAATGCCCCCATTAGTCTCCCTCAGTAAGACTAATGCCCACATTAGTGCCCCCCAGTAAGAATAATGCCCCCATTAGTCTCCCCCAGTAAGAATAATGCCTCCATTAGTGCCCTGCTGTAAGAATAATGTCCCTATTAATACCCCCAGTAAGAATAATGCTCCCATTTGTGCCCCCAATAAGAATAATGCCCCCATTAGTGCAGCCCAATAAGAATAATGCCCCCATGAATGCATTAGTGCCCCCTTCTCTGCTTGTGCAAAAAAAAACACAAAAAAAAACTTACCCCCTCCACTTGATTGACCACGGTGGACACAGGCTGTTCACTGGAAGCTCAGGAGAGGTCCTACACTCCAGCGTGATGATGCGTCGCAGATCATGTCCTCCAGTCAGCATTGAGCGTTCACCACGGCGCCATCAAATGGAGGAGGTAGGTTTTGTTTTTTGTTTTGTTTTTATTAACGCATTGGGGGGGGTGTTGTAAAGGCTGTACTAATGAGCGCTCCACAATGGAACCGGCAGGGGCACTAAAATACTGGCTAGGTGGCTACCCTATTCCCAGCGACACTCATGTATAAAGCACTGCAGGCTCAGTCTATACATGGTAATTGCTTAAAGGGGGATTTCATTTTTCTTCAGATACAGCCTGGCTCTGATAACTGTAGCATGATATGCTGTGCCATATCCATCTAAGGACAAGGATAGAGTTTCTGAATTACTGGATCTCGGAAATTGTGGGTAACCTAAAATTTTCTGAGACCCAAAAAACTAATTCTGATTATTGACCTCCCCAAGGGCCAATCCCCCCCCCCCGAGAATTAGATCCCAAATTTCAGACCCCAATGCTCCAGATTTTCTGATAGGTGTGCGTCTGTTTTATCGATTGTTTAGTGTAGTGAGGCAGAGTGGCCACCAGAGGGAGATATTGTCCAGTGAAGGATTCAGCTGAAAGCTGCTGGAGGATGGGTGACGCCCCCTGCCGGACCTTTTGTTCTCTGAATTCTCAAATCTCAACACAATACTACCAGATCGGGTGTGGAGTGGAAATCTGAGCCTTTATAGCTTTACCTATGTCCAGCAGATGGCACCACACTACACTGTACAGACAGTTAGTATTTTACTAGAAAAAGTCCCGCCGCTGCCCGAGTATGAAGTGTTGGTCTGTTTCTGTGTTTATTTGATTTGTTCCAAAGGTGCCTAGGAGGCCAATCCATGTCCTTGTTTTTTTGTTGTTGTTTTTTTTTTTAACTGGGAAATCACTAGTATCCCTATATACCCCAGCAGTGACACACTAATTATTTTATTTTTAACTGTCCCCCATAAAAGTGACCTGTACAATTCCCCACCTCCTTAACAGTGTCCTCCTTAGCGCCCAGTCCCCTAAACAGTGACCTCCACAGTGCCACACCACCTTAACAGTGACTTACACAGCGTCCCACTCTTATAATAGTGTCTTCCACTGCATCCCACCCTCTTAACAGTGACCTCCACAGCACCCCACCTCCTTAACAGACACCTCCACAGCACCCTGCTCCCTTAATAGTGATTTCCACAGCGACCCAGCCTCCTTAATAGTGTCCTCCACAGCACCCAGTCCCCTTAACAGTGATCTTCACAGTGCCCCATCCCCTTAACAGTGACTTACACAGCATCCCACAATGATAATAATGTCTTCCACTGCACCCCGCCCTCTAAACTGTGACCTCCACGTTGCCCTGCTCCTTTTAATAGTGATCTCCACAGTGCCCCACCCCCTCAACAGTGCCCTCCACAGCACCCTGCTCTCTTAACAGTGACCTCCACAGAACCCCATCCTCGTAACAATGACCTGCATAGCCCCTCCTCCTTAACAGTGACCTCCACAGCGCCCTGCCTCCCTTAATAGTGAGCTCCACAGTATTCCCCCTTAACAGAGACCTCCATAGTGCCCCACCCCCTTAACATTGACTATGTGGGGACATATAATGGGCATTATACTGTCTAGGGTTACATAAAGCAGCATTATACTATATCTCCCAATGCCGTTGTCAATTGGGACAATGGTATTTGTGTGGTCATTTACCTAGAGCCTAGAACTCCTTGTAACTAAATGGCTCACTGGATTGTGGAAGACATGTGGTTGCTATGGCAGCCTTGGACTGCTGTGGCAGGAACACATTGACACTGAGACTGTAATGGTAAATCATTCCACTTTAAAGTATAAGCAACCAGATCAAAGTTTTTAAAAAATATAAAAATATATAAACATTCAAATCTCCCCCTTCTCCCTATTTTACAAATAAATATAAAGAATTAAAAAGATATATTGGTTGCGTTGAATGGAGTAATGGAAAAAAAGGGACTAAACATACCATACAGCTCTGTAGATGTAAATGTTACGGAGGTCAGAATATCCCGATGCAAAGAGAAAGATTTTGTTAGAAGCTTTTCTTTTTTAAGCGTTAAAACACAAGAAATACTATAAAAATGTGGTTTCTCAGTGATCGTAGAATGAAGTTAACAGGTCAGATTTACTGTATAGCGAACACTGCAAAAGTGAAAAAGAAGAAGATGCTACATCAGGAAGGGGTTCAATGGAAAATGGGCTGGGGTCAGAAAGGGGTTGCACTTTGTGGAGGGGAATTACACTGTGTGTATAAAAGCATAACATATAGTATAAAAAATAAAAATGAATATATTTTTAAAACCAATTTGAAAAATTAGTTTAAAAAAATACAGTGTGAAAAAAAATCACTGGTGTGAAATAACCCACTGCAAGGACCAAAAGTGTCTGTAAATGGAGCAGCAGAGGGGCAGCAGACAGGTCAGGGGGCCCTTGTTATATTCATGGGCACAGGGGACGACCCTAGGAGTTGTCAGCTCCAAGACTACAACCTCTTTAAAAGAGATAAAACAAATTGTGGAAGTATCTTAAACAGGGCCGATTCTAGCTCATCTGCAAATTTAAGTGCCCCCCCCATTAAAAAATTAGTATGAAAGTCAATTAACCACCGAACTCCAAGACTGTCCTGCCAGATCTGGGGCAGTACAAGTACAGATAATATAGTAGATATTCCTGCAGTACAGAATACGAGATGTTACATGCAGTCCTATGTAACAGCACAAATAACACTAGTGCTGATAATCAGGTAGTGTTACCTGCAGTCCTATGTAAAACCACAGATAACGCTAGTGTAGATCATGTGATAGTGTTACCTGCAGTCCTATGTAAAACCACAGTTAACACTAGTGTAGATCATGTGATAGTGTTACCTGCAGTCCTATGTAAAACCACAGATAACAGTGGTGCTCATAATGTGGCAGTGTTACCTTCAGTCCTACGTAAAACCACAGATAACACTAGTGTAGATCATGTGGTAGTGTTACCTGCAGTCCTATGTAAAACCACAGATAACACTAGTGTAAATCATGTGGTAGTGTTACCTACGTCCTTAGTGTGCCTCCCGGTGCCTCTCCCACGGACTCCATGCTGGCAGCGCTGCCTCCTCTTCCTTCTTCTTCTTCTTCTAGCCCCACACAGAACGTCCTGATGCAGCTGCGTCAAGACATAGGAACACTGTGGGCATGGTGATGGTGATACACACAGGGAAAGACACACACATAGGGACAGACACATCTGAGCCCCTTTCACAGTGGTAATACTCTCTTTGTGCCCCTCACAGTAGTTGTGCCCTCTCTGTGCCCCCTTCAGAGTAGTAATGCCCATTGTGCCGCCTTCACAGTAGTAATGGCCAGTGTGCCCCCATAATAGTGGCAAAGCCCTCTGTGTCCCCTTTATAGCAGTAATGCTCTTTGTGTCCCCTTTATAGTAGTAATGCCCTCTGTGCCCCCTTTATAGTAGCAATGCCCTCTGTGGCCCCTTTATAGTAGTAGTGCCATCTTTGCCCCCCTTTATAGTAGAAATGCCTTCTATGCCCATTTTTATAGTAGAAAAGCCTCTCTGCCCCTGTATGGTAATAATGCCAACTGTGCCAACTTTGTAGTAGTAATGCCCACTGTGCCCCCCTTATGGTACTAATGCCCTCTGTGCCCACTTTGTAGTAGTAATGCCCTGTGTGTTCCCTTTCTAGTAGCAATGCCCACTGTGCCCCCTCTGTATTATTATTGCCCTCTCCTCTGTGGCCCCTTTGCTGTATTAATGCCCTCTCCTCTGTGTCCCCTTTGTAAGAGAGATGCCATCTGTGCCTCCTCTGTACCTAACACAGTACCTACTCACCTTGTCCCGTTCCTCACAGTCTTCTCTCCCCTGCTGCAGACAAAGATGGCTCTGCATGACTGTTTGGGCAGAGCTTATGCAGATTCCCGGGCTACAAGCTCCGCCCACACAGGCTTGCAGCGCGGCTTGTGGCTGTAGGCTGCAGGCTGCAGGCTGAATTCACCATTCAGTGTCTGCCGACCTGAAGAAGGGGAGGAGCTCAGGGAGCTGAGCTGTGCGTGAGTGATGGGACCCAGCTCCCTGCGCTCCAGGAGTGCAGGGGGGGAGCGTAGCTTACAGGGAACACAGGCAGCATCTACCAGCAGTGTTTAACGATCCCCCTGTTCTGTGCCGCCGGTCTCCCATACGATCGCAGGACATGACAACCAAGAACAGGGAGGACCCGGGGCACTCTCAGTTGCCACACGCCCGGCGTCCTCCCTGCCCCCCTAGGCAATGAGCAGACGGGGCCCCCTGAGTGCTGGCAGATATAGCCAGTGCTCAGTTATATTTTATATTATATTTATGGATAAGGTCACGTGGCGTGGTCAGCCACGTGGTCAGTGATCTATATTAACACCCTTTTGAGATCTGTTTTTTGTTAGCCAGCGCTCAGCCTTGTTTTGTATGTGATTATTTGGAGGCTTATTTAAACTGGCAACCTGCTGGCCACAGGTTTCCTGTGATTGGTCTATACCCCCAGTGCTTGTGTTTGTTCCTAGTGATTGATTACGATGTTTTTGGATCTCGGCTTACGTATTTTGACTTCGCTTTCTGCTTTCTCCCCTGGTTTTGACGTGACATCCTGGTACGACTCTTATTTATTGTGTGTGTTCTGTCTTTGTTTATTTCTCCTCGTGTTCCCCTTCCCTGTACACCCCAGCACTTATTCAGGCTAGGGATTGCCGCCCAGTTACGCGCCGTTGCCTAGGAAGGGTTGTGTAAGTAGGCAGGGACAGAGGTTGGGACTCAAGACAGGGCTTACTATTCCTTAACGTGACACAATGGCTGATTTTGGCTGACCATTTTTGGCTTAAAAAGAGTGCACATCACGTAACTTATCGAAACCACAAAACAATTTTTATTGTGTAGTGTAGGGCATTGGGCAGTCAGGGGATGGTGGTGTTATCATTGTTATTGAGTCAATATATAGCAGTATAATTCAGAAAATGTATGGTGGTATTATTCAGTCATGGTGTATGGTGGTGTTATTCTATCCCAGTGTGGTGGTGTTAACAGGTTAATGTATAGCAGTATGATTCCGTCCTGGTGTATGGTGGTGTTATTGTATCACTGTGGGGTGGTGTTAATAGATCAATGTATAGCAGTATTATTTAGTCATGGTATGGTGATGTTATTCTATCACGGTGTGGTGTTAATTGATCAATGTATAGCAGTATTATTCTATCTTGGTGCATGGTGAGATGTTATTCTAACACAGTGTGATTATGTTAATAGGTCAATATGTAGCGGTATTATTCAGTGAATGTTAAGTGGTATTATTGAGCTATAATGTGATGGCGTTATTCAGTTACTTTATTGTTGTGTTAATCTGTCATGGCATGGCAGTACTGCTTAGTCACCATATAGCGGTATTATTTAGTCATGGTATAGTGGCATTATTAAGCTTTTGTATGGTAGGTGTCATTCAGTCATGGTTTGGTGGTACTTAATTATTGTATGGTAATTTTATTCAGTTTGAATAAACCTAAATCTCTCACCACCCTGGATACACATTTTCAAACAAAAGTGCTATATGGGTTCACCACGTCCACACTTGTACAAACAATCCAGAGTATTTTACCTTGCACCTTAACGGTTCTCAAGGCAATTACACCAGACAACTCACATTCCTTGTTGTCTATCCATGGAAACCTTTATTTCCAGTAGTAGATAAAATTCCATCAAACATGAGGACAATGATTGCTGAAGCAGAACCTCACAGGACGCGACCAAAATACATATGGAAGCTCTTAAGTTAGAACAAAGAAAACTGCAATAAGCAGATCTTCGTCTCAAACATTCATGAGTATAGACCTCTTGAATAACAAGCCATTAAAGAAAAAGCCCATGAGAAGACTTCCTTAGCTGGCAATAGGGTGGCAGACCAAGGAAAAAATTTGACCACTAGAAAAGATTATAAAAAATCTGTGGTCAAAGAGGTTATCAGATTCTGACAAAATACAGAAAGAAAAATACAGAAAGAAGCAGATAAAGAAGAAAAAAAATTAAAGAAAGAATGGGAAGGTGGAAGACAATATAGGGAAAATAAAGGAACCCATAAGTGGAACTTCACAAATCATAGAAGCAAAAAATCTGGTCTACTGTACAAAGCCATGCAGATAAGTATCCAAGTAAAATGAAAATTCCAAACTAAGAGATGATACCTAAGGAAGGACTGTTGGCCTGGGCTACTGCAATAACATGGAGAATTTGGCAGAATCTGTAGATGTTTGTCAAGGAAACCAGATGTAGAGATCAGCGAATCTATTCGCCGCTTTGTAGATTCGATAACAAATCTTGTAAATTTTCCGCTGTGAAGCGAATCCGAATATTTTGAGATTCGCTCCGTTAAGATTCGAAAATGTTCCTAAGGCTTTTCTACGCAT